>BGPR01013289.1:0-42192 GCA_013235015.1 Araneus ventricosus
ATAATAAACATACTTTGAAAGGTGATGTGCACATCGGAGCCCTTTTTTGAAATTTTAATTAGAATTTTAATTAATTTAAAATTAAGCAAAATTTTGGCTTTTTTCTTTAATAACTTCCGAAAATATTACGGGAGAAAAATTATTTTTACGCAACTGAAAGTGCAAAAAATTACCTTTTCAATGATGTCATAATAAAAGAGGGGGGAAGGATTACCCATGTATTCAAAGGCAACCCACCGTCACTAAGGCTTTGAAGAAGTGAGTGGAACTAGTGAACTAGAGGCTGCATGGGGCAATTGCCCCACTGTCGGTGACCGCTTGCACCCCTCCCCCCCGTCGGCGAGAAATTAAGACTTTCGCCGGCAAAATCTGCGATTTTGGAGATGTCTCAAAATTATTATGTAGTAAACGGTCGAGATAAGCAATTTGTGTCCGAATTTGAGGACTGATTAACGGTTAAGTCATCAGAATGACCGACATCCTTTTAAATTGTCGTCCATTCGGCCAGTAGTTCGCACCACATTTGACAGAAGAAGCGACAAGTGAATCAAAAGTCGCATTTTGCCGACTGTTTTCAGTCGATCGGTTAAGATATCAACAAGACGAATGAAAATTTGTATGTTTTGTTTTTTCTATTGACTGTTTCGATCACTTTTCGGCAGAATTATTAGGTAAAACGAAAGTATCTGTATTGCACAAGAGTGTGGCTATACATAGTGGTCATTCCTCTCAACGGCCATTTTTGATCGGCGTGGAATTTTTCGGCCCATAGACATAATGTCAAAATAAAAGCTATTGGCGGCCACTCAAACTCCTCTGAGCTTTCGGGTTTGTCGCGCGTTCAACTTCAATGAAATACAGTGAAACCTCTTCGAACGGCCACCCCTCTTAAAGGCCAATTTTTCGTGGCACGGATTTTTCGGCCCATAGACCTAATGCTAAAATAAACCCTAGCAACGGCCACCCAACCCCTCTGAATGGCCGCCGGGTGGGTTCGCCCATCCCATTTTCCCGGAAAATCCACTCCATGTTTCCTCATGCCGAAATGCTTAAGGTCAGGTTAAGGAAGGTCGTTAGTTCGTTTGTACGTCTTGCTTCCTAATGGCTGTTAGCGGATTCCGATAATTTTGGAGCAAAAATGCCATCCACGCTTGTTTCATTAGGTGGTCAGCGATCTGAGTTGCAAAAATGTCGAAGCGCGTTTTCCCAAATCTCGAGCAGCTCATTTAAGTTCTACGTCAATATGAGGACGGCAAATCGGCGAGAAAGTTATCTTAATTGTTTAACTGCGGAAGAACGCAAATCAACAGAGCTATTAAAGAAAAGGATTTGATTTTGAAAGAGTACGAAGACTTCAAATTTCGTGGTGTCAAACGGATGAGACATAAAAAGTGTGTCGACATAAACGAGGCTGTTTTGGAATGGTTTAAAACTGTTGGGGCCAAGAAAATTCCTGTCAGTGGACCTATGATTCAACACAAGGCAAAAGAACTTGCGGATCCTCTGGGAATTGAAAATTTTTCCGCCAGCAATTTGTGGCTGGACTGATTTCGCATACGGAATAACATCACCTGTCGATCATTGTGGGGCGAAGCGGCCGATGTCGACCCCAGTTCATATGAAGGTTGGCAAGAGCGTCTTCCACTGGTTTTGGTTGAATATGATGACAAGGACATATTCAACATGGACGAGAAGACACTCTTTTTTCACGCTTTGCCCAATAAGATGATTCAAAAATCCGAAGAAGCCAGAGGTGAAAAAATTCCGAAGGAACGGCTTGCCATTAGTTTATTCAAATCTAAAATTAATGTGAGATTGATTTAAATAAACTAACCATTATGTTGTGTGTATATAAACGTTTTTACAAATGAATTTTTGTGCCTTTCAGGCGCTAATTCCTTCTCTGACGAGGAATTTTCTGATACGGTTTGTAATCGTCAGCAAGCTAACTTTCAACTCCAGCGACTTTGGGAAAAATAGATGAAGTCATCGGAAATTTCGACGCAATGACAAACGAATCTGTTAGAGATTTACTTTTTAAACTGAAAAACGAACTTGAAAAAAATGGTTGTTTTCGAGAAGGGTAAAAACTTAAAACAGTCACAAATTGTATCCTTTTTCAAAAAATATAAGAAATCATTAAATAAAGTACTATTTTCTCTTTAGATAAGTCTCAAACCTCATTTTAAATAAGAAATATGTGTCAGACTTGTTTGTATTATGTATTATAGCAATTATCTTGTGACTGTAACGAAAACCCTTCAGAGCGGCCACCCCCTCTGAGCAGCCAAATTTTCTCGGAACGGAGGGGTGGCCGCTCAGAGAGGTTTCACTGTACTTTCCTTTTGTCTCTCCGACCGTGGACATTTTATACAGAGAAAATGGAGGAAAGAAATAACAAAAAATTCATGCACTCAAAAACAACACCGGAAATCAGATAGAAGTTAATCATTCATTTCCCAATGTGAAGAGAAAAATGAATTTCGGACTCTACCGGCTTTGGGCATTAAAGAGTTCATTTGTGCCTTTCAGGTTCTGATCCGAACTCAGACC
This sequence comes from Araneus ventricosus, assembly GCA_013235015.1. Taxonomy (NCBI): domain Eukaryota; kingdom Metazoa; phylum Arthropoda; class Arachnida; order Araneae; family Araneidae; genus Araneus; species Araneus ventricosus. Next base: position 2,554 of record BGPR01013289.1, read on the forward strand.
AAAAAATTATTCGTATGGTCTCGGCCATCAGCGAATGAAACTTTCAGCTCAACGACTTTATGAAAAATAGACGATATTATTGTCTTTCCTCAACAACTACCGACGAAACAATTATAGATATATTTTTACAATTAAAAAAAATGAAAAAGTGACCTCCGAAAGAGCTGAAAGACCCAAGCAGACGCAAATTTTATCTTTTTTTCTAAAAACGAAAAAAAGAAAGAAATATATATAGAGAGAAATTTTCGGATAAAGTACTTTTTTTTCTTTTGGGTAATTTTTAAAATTAGATTTATCAGAAATGACGAATAAGGTCTTTTTTAAATATTTTATACTCCCACTCCCAAACACAATAACCTTTTAGAGCGGTCAATTTTCCTTGGAACGTTGGGTGACCACTGTAGAGAATTTTCTGTGTATACTAGCCGCCCTCTTCGACTAGCTTGTTCGTCAGGAATATAAATTCAATTGAATCTCATGTTCTTAATTTGATTTTAATAGTTCCCTTAAAAAAGCAATTTTAAACTTCAAATTGTGATACACATTTAACCCGTGTCCTTTTAGAGCCTTGCGGCATTACCTTATCTTTCAATAATGGAAGTGAAACACGGAATTAAATATTATTTGTGCAAACACTGACAACGGTTTGAATCAGATTGCAAAAATTAAAAGTATTGTTTTAAATTATGCCTAAAAGTATTTTTACAAATTTATTAAAATTAGAGAAACAAATACGGCAACTTCATTGATATTGTTACAAACATGGAAAGTCGCTTCCCAGCAATGCGAGTCTTATGGTTGGGAAGAGAGTTTTACAAGGTTAAGCATGGAGTGACCTCAGCGACAGTTATGGCACCCTGACCTTGGCTGCCATTTTGGCGGTAGATTTGGCGACAAATTTGGCGACCTTGGCGACAAATAGATGATTTCCGAAAATGCAACCCTTTTCTCGATATTTCTACTAGGAAAGGGAATACACGAGAAAACACCATGTGACGTCAGGGCCTGTTGGAGAGAATATTTAAGGACGGCACTTAGATCCGAGGAGCGTCTTGGTCTTGATCGACGGGATCGCCTTGGAGCGCGAATGCCTTTGGAGTTCTACCCGCAGTGCGAGCTGGTGAGCTGAGCGTTATTGAAGGTGCAGTTATTGTCTACTAGTTATTAGTTATTTGCTGACTGTTGTGTTGCTAGGTAACAAAGTGCTGAACTGTCATTACCTGCGAATTGTTGTCTGTTTACATTGGTAAACAGACAACAATTTAATTGGTCTGTGCAAGAACTATTGTTTCCTGTACCTGTGCTACGTGTTTTCCTGCATATTTGTAAATAAATCTTCATTCTCCATTATCCTGCGTGTTGAACTGTTTACACCATACACCACAGTAAGACTTTTGCAACAATATCATTAAAAAGATGAGTTTTTAAATTTTCAGATGGTGGCTGGTACTGATCAAAAATACTTTTTTAAACTTGCACATTAAACCTGGAGCTTTCTGATTTGTTAGCTATGCTTTCAAACTGAGATAAATTGGTAAAATCTGTCCAGTTGTTGAGACAGGGAACACAGTCTAGGTTTTCCCTCCTAGAGAATGTACAATGAAGTAGTGTTTTTGCGATTTTTTTTTTTATCGAGAATGAAGAATTGAGACTGAGAAGCGACCATCAGTGGCGGACTGGCTAGGTTGCCAGCTTGCCCGATGGCAAGTGGGCCCATTTAAACAAAAGACAATTTGGGCCCCCCCCCAGAAAGTATGGCAGAGAAGCAAAGAACTCCTTCTTTAAAACGCATAAACAAAATAGCCCTCTACCCCAAGGTCCATGTTTTGGAGTTCCACACCCGTTTTTAGGGATTTACTGCCGTCGTAATTCGACCAGTCAAACAGCGGGTGGTCGAATACCCGCCCGAACGGCGTTCTGTCCACTTCCTTTGAACTTCCGATCATTTACAGATGTTTCACCAGCAAACCTTCGGGGCATTGAAACAGGGTATCTCTTCTGTGAAAATTCGAGTCGCAAAACTCATTAAGATATTTTGCTGGTTTCGGAAGCCCCCGGAGAGACGGAAGGAATCGCATCCTTTTGTGCAGATAGACTGCGGTTCTTGTGAGAGATGGATATAAGGTGGTTTTTTATTTCTTTTTTTGTAGTTTCATTTTACTGTCATAAATCTCCCAAACAAGGGAACTCGCCTGTAGGAAAAGGTTTTCTTAACTAAAACTGTGACTAGGGTGGGTGGGAGAAATTGTGCCCATTGAAGACACCAAATGACATTTATGACTCGCGCTTTTCTTTATGCGTTTGCATTTAGAAGAGTAAAAGGGACCTATCTTATTGGTCTGTCTTTCATGGGAAATAATTGGTGAGAAAAGTGTTATTTCTGCTTTTAGTAGGAAGAAAGTAAGGACATACGTAGCGTATCGTGAAAAAGAAAGAAAAAAAATTTTGAGAGGTAAGCTGAAATTATCATTTCTTTATTTTTACATTGCTTTTGTAATATTAAACACTAATCGCATTTGACTACCAACCGACTCGTCCATCTATTAATTGTCTTAATTTGATTACATCGACAAATTTTAAATTCGCCAACTTATTTAATTTTTCTTAAGTTGAAAGTCGGGGCCGGCCTTAAGCCGATTCGACCGATTCCTCCAAATAGGGCCCCGCACCAGCGTGTTACAAAGAATGTAATCGAATTTATTAAAATTAAAATAAATTAATTATTGTTTTTAACAAATTATTTAAAAACATATTTTTGTTGCATTACAGAAACATGATTTGTTTTAATATTTCTAAGAAAGTTTTGCGAATATAAATTACTAGCGGATGTTCACGATAAAATAAAATAAGATTTTTCAAATGTTCAGATGCGAAATAAGGGTATATACTTTCATTTGAATGTCGTGTACATAATAATAATTAATGGGAATTCAGTTTGAGTTGAATTTCCATGCATTTTTTTTTTAACACCGAGAAGACTGTTGTCTCTTATAGTAATTTTGATTGTCTGAAATAAATCGATTTAACTCTTTTCTACACAATCATTAAAATAATGATGAAAATGTTGATTAAAACTCATCATTATTTATTTTTATTAAACATGCATTTGATACCATTGCATATTTCTTTCTACTGTACCATTAAGTCTTTTAAGATGAGTATTGTATAGAAATTACGAGTAGTTTGCTTACTGAAGGAAAGCTAATTTTAGTAGAATAAATTAACCTTAAACTTAAATAAATAATATTTTTAATTATGTTTATTAAAACTTTATAACTTATACTTGTACGGCAATTATAAATATAGCTAGAGATATTTTGAAGGAATTAGCATTAAAAAAAGGAAAGGTAGTTTCTGAAACCTTTCCTCTTCGTAATTTTTTCTAATAACCTATTTGAAGTTTTACATCCTGTTGTTTTATAATTTAAAAAATGCCCGATTCTATAAATAGAGAATATTGAGATTGATTAATTGAAATTTTTTTAAAATTATTAACCTCTTTGTCTGAAATCAATTGTAAATTAGAATTTTGTATTTTTTATAATCAAACTACTGAAACCATTATTCTTGAATGATTCGTTATCTGAGTTTCGTATAATGTTTTTTTTAGTTTATCATAATATTTGTTGCCACAAAACTTCTTATAAACAAGGCCGGGTTATCAAATAGGCAACTGCATGTGGACCCTGTAGCTTTTGGGGCCCCGAGAGAATGATGAGAATTTAATGGATTCCAGTTGCAATAACTGTAAAAACTGCAGCACTTGTCCGTCGTGTGTATTAAAAATTTTAGCATCAAACAGACTTCATGATAAAGCATATGATAACCTTTATGAACTTTATAAAGTCGTCTGTACTTTATCACTTACCCAAGTACACTGTGAGAGAACATTTTCAAAGCTAAAGATCATAAAGAACCGATTAAGAAATTCATTGTCAGAGGAAAACTTGGAATCATATGTGTTGCTGTCTATTGAAAAGGAATTGTTAGATAATTTGGATGGAGAAAAAATTATTGGCAGATTTGCGGAGACATCTAGTGAACTGAAACGCTTGTTGACTTGCTCTTAATCTAGTGGAATTCTGTACTTTTCAGTTTTCAGTCTTTAACAGTAATAGGTGTTCTTTAAAAACATTAAAATTGGTAGATAGTTTGCATTTTATTTTAAGTTTGCTTAAAAACATTTTGTGGATGTGTTGCTGTAATTTTGGAACCATATAGTTATTTCAAGAATTTTTTAGCATTCAATCATAAATTTGAATTTATATTTGTTACTTCCAGTGATTATGTATAATACTTAAATTAATTAATAATATCTTTAGATTAGGAATAGATTATTGATTTTAAATTATATTTATGTATAATAAAATATATACATAAAATGATTCCGTTGTTGCAGTCGTCAAATAAGGAGCAAGCCGAGTTATTAACTGTTTTTATTTATTATGGGAGAGTGGCGGAATATGCGCACATCTCATATGAAAGTTTCAAGTCAAAAGAGGACGGAAATTATCCCTTCATTCTCTCAGATAAGGGATGAACATATAGACACTTGATCAAAGTGAAGGGAATATTAGCTATTTTTAGTAAATTACGTAAGTGTTTTAGGAAAAAATATGGCGCCAACAAGTTGCTGATTTCGCGACTTAAGCTGGCGCGTGGAAGCGATTAAAATATTCTTTTAGTAATAAATATGCCAAAACGCGATTTTTAACATACCCCTAGTGCGGGAAATAAAACGAAACTGGAGTATAAGAAAAGTGACTTCAGAATACATTAATATTGTACTAAGATTTTAAAATATATAATATTAGAATTTGAAGTAAAATTAAGTGAGATTATTACATATACATATATATATATATATATATATATATATATATATATATATATATATATAAATATTTATAATAATTATATATATATATATCATAACATTAATATATATAATATATATATTAATGTTATGATTGTGGATATGTGTGGGCCCTCACTGACTCCTGGCAACCACGATTTTCAGACCCAGTCCGCCACTGGCGACCATTGATGATGTGTCTAGGGTCGTGAGCTTTCATATAAAATAAAAATTGACGAAATCGATCCAGTGATTGGGGGGACACTCTCAAGAGTTTATCCCATTGAGAATGTATAGTGAAGTAGTGTTTTTCCGATATCTCTCGAAAATGGAGGGTGATGAGGGATAGACAAGCTTTGATGACATTTCTAGGAATCATAGGCTTTTTTATGAAATAAAAATTGTGAAAATCGGTCCTTTAGTTGGGGCTGGGGATTGGTCCTTTAGTTTTTCAAATTATTTTAAATATATAGAGTAGCCGCATTCGGCGACCGTCTGTTCGCCCGTAATATTAATAGCTAGTTGCTTGCAACTTGGTTAAATAAAGTGGCGAATTGGCGGTTGTAGAGGCTGAGGGACTCTGACAAAGATTTATTTTACAATATATTTCGAAAATGGAAGGTGGTGGGTGGCAGGAGACCATTGATGACATATCTAAACGTCATAAGTTTCCGTGTGAAATAAAAATTATCGACATCGGTTGAGTGGTTTGTACTGGGGGACTAGTCCACTGGTTTTGCCAATTATTTTAAACTAGCCGCCTTCGGCGACCAGTTTGTTCGCCATGAATATGATTTCAATTGAATCTTTCATCATTTTATATTCATGGTTCTCTTAACAACGTAATTTTAAAGTTCGAATTGCGGTAGATATTTAACATATGCTGTATTAATGACCTTGGACCTCTTCTGTTCATTGTCTACATAAATGTTCCTAATGGAGTCAAATAACTGACCATGTCATGTAACCTCTAATTCCATGTTATCTGCACTATCTTCACTTTCTTATTCCTCTTGTAAAATCTGCATTTGATTTCAACATTAAAATGACCCAGCACATTTTATGATAGCGGCATGATAGCTGGATTAAAACATGCCAAAAAAGAATGCAAAGATAGCAGCCATAATCAATCAGGTTAATGAATATATTTCTTAATATACGTAATATCTCAAGATCTTGGTTTACAGTTCCACAAAAATTTTCATGAAATAAAATATGAAATCAAAATAAATTAGGATATTACCTCATTTTTCAACGATGAAAGAGAAACACGCAATTAAATATTTGTTTAAACAATGAAAACGGTTTGAATTACGTTGCAACAATGAAAAGTAATATTGTAAATTATGCCAAAAACATTTTTAAAATTTATTAAATTTAGAAGAAACTTGCACGGCAACTTAATTGGTATCATTGAAAAGATAATTTTTTAAACTTTCAGATGGCGTAAAAATGATTTTCGTGCTGTAATATTTTCGGAAATTATTAATGGAAAAGGCCAAAATTTCGCTTAGTTTTTAATTAATTAAAATTCTAATTAAAATTTCAAAAAATTGGCTCCGAGGAGCACATTCCCACCCTCCAAAGTAGGTTTGTGCAAAATTTCGTAGCTCTAGGTCCAGCGGTCTGCCCTGTAGAGAACCGATACACACAAACACTCACATTCTCCTATATTATTATTAGAGATATGAATATATGCATTTATAAGTTTAAAATTTGTTAATAATTTTTTTCACTTGTTTCGGGTAATATTTTATTTTGTTATGAGATTTAAATAATATTCTGCAAATTTTTTCCAATATCAGTGCGGTATATTTTATTTCCTAAGAAATTTATGTTCATAATTCTTCATTTTCTATTATTGCTTGTCGTTCAATCAGACAATTCTTACAGCACCGACATTATACAAATAACTATTTATTCCAATTAATTAATTATCATAATCAAATTCACTAATTAATACTTAATTACCTTTAGTTAATTATTATCTGTTATTTTGAAGTTACCTAAATTAGGAAAAGCTTTGCTTGCCCCCCCCCCCCCCGTCGGAGATGTCTTGCTCTCCCCGTCGGAAAATTTCTGGCGCCGCCTCTGCCTCCTGTGTGGAGGAAGGTAATTAATGTGAATATATATGAGGGATTTTACAGTAGCGTTTGATGGCTCCATCTGTTGACAGTATATAGAACTAAAAACTAAAACCTTGTAAAAATTATATTAAAAAGAAATTAAATTAAAATAAAAAAAACACTTTGCGTACATTTTATACAAATGGCTGAATCACAACTTTTTGACAGTAGTATTCATCACTGGTATTTGTGATTTTTTGATATTACGTAGAAAATAACAGTTCGCCAAATATTCGTGATCCCTAGTTCCGGTACTGCTTTTAGAGCATTCCGGCATTGCTTATTTTGCGACTACACCACTGAACAGAAGCCCCTGACGAACATGTGTACTAATTTTTAAAAATATACGATTTCAGATTTTTTTTTTTTTTCCAAACCCCTTTGTTGACTGGACTATAAACCAAAAAACGCATTCATAAAAGAAATTTTTCTGAGGGGTAGTGCTTTTATTATACGAATTTCTCACAGTTACATGGCAACATTATCGACTTGCTAAAAACGAAACTAAATAAAAATATTAGTGTAAATAACACCTACAAGAACGTAAATGTGTAAATAATCGATTATTTATAGTGTGGATTAACACAATATTCACAATGGATTCCAAAAAGTATGACAACTGTAACATTATGTATATTTTATTTCTTCATATCTGTGTTATTGAACAGATTCATGCCGGTGTCAGTACTTACCGGTGTATGCGATTGAAATATAACTGAAAATTAATATTTTTTTTTTATTGTTATTCCGTTCCTCAAAATTGTAACATTTATATGTTATCTCTAAGATATACTTATCAACTGTATTTTTTATATTGTGGTTTTTTCTCGTCGTGAATATTTTGTTTTAAACTGTATATATACTATATTATTTATATCGATGTTTCAAATATATTTTCATTTAAAAGAAACGTCTTAATATTTGACATATTATTGATTTTATTCATGCAAGTTCAATTTTCGAAATGAAGAATCGTATTCATCTTTCTTTGTTTAAAAATATATTGTATGAAGTGAATATCTGGTATATATCTTAAGATTATAATTACATTCTGTAGTAAAAGAATCGAAAATTAGTAGAATGGAACGTAGATTATTGTTTCTATCTAATTAAATAATCAACGAGTTTTTTTCATAAATCCAGTATTTATCAAAAGTCATTTTTTTATTATAATGAATAAAATTTAAAATGAAATTTTCTAGAATGTGATGTTATTTTTATAAGTAAGGTTTTTCTATAGCAAACGATAGATATAGATATTTATAATATCCTCATCAAAAATTGTCATTTAATTTCATATTATCTAACTTTAATGTTTTGTCGTAATTCATACATTTTAATAATTAAGAAGTTAGCTTATTTTTGATATTTAGATTATATTGATTTATGATAATTATAAAGAGGAAAATATTCTGTGCTATTCGTTTCTATAGGCTGAATAGCTAATATTAACCTTACAGTGTTTATTAAATTCTTTCTTTTTCCAAATTTATATTAATTATTTAAGCATTTAATAATTCTACAGAAATGCATTTTAATTTTAAATCGTGGATATTTGGTACTCTCTGTAACTTCTGCATTTACCTTAATAATATATGTTCATAAATGTTATTGATATTCCTTGTTTAATGTGGAAATTTGAATAAGCTGGCGTTTTGTTCTTTTTATTTCCATTTTAAAATTTTAATGATGAGACTATGGACTTTGAGTGATCTACTAATTGATAATTGGAATAAAATTTGCTTCCATTTTTAATTTTATTTGTAAATCAAAAAATATTATAATGTGTACTGAGAAGTTTTTGATATACTTATTATAATGCTGTATTCTATGCATATTAGGAGTGCATTTTTAATGTTAGAATCATAAAAAAAGATGTCCATGTTGAAAAATTGTCTTTTTCATAAAAATAAAATTTTATGAGATTAGAATTTGAAATATGGACTTAAGTAACAAAGTGGTTTTCCTTAAAATAAAAACTTCATGCTGGTCAGTTTGAATAATTTTTATAATAAAATTGCTTCTGTCATCAGATTTAGTATATGTGATATCCTTGTAACATGCCTAACTTTTCAGCAAATTATAATGCTTGTGATAGTTTCTCCAAATTTTTGAGATTGTTTTTGTGTGGTTTCTAATTTTCTTTTATTAATTCTGATATCATGGAAACCATAAGTTTTTCTGTATGCAATTATTGAAAGTATATATTGCTATCTAACTTAATGTTTGGCTAAAAATTCATTTGTACTTGTCTAATATTTAATGGATATAAAGTATAATCTTTGAAGAAATCAGGTTTCATTAAAACATTTTTAGGAGTTTAAAAGTCATTTCTTGTAAAAACTGTCTTCTCTTACTCAAATTGTTGTAATGTTTTAGGATTGAATGGTTTGAAATCATTGAGCCATGTACTAAAGAAGAAGTTTATGTTAACATGTATACTGGTGAATGTGTTTGGTATCCTCCTCCTGGTGCTCTTATGTGAGTATATCCTTCATGCTTAGATTTTTCAATAAATTTACAATAAAGCACTGTTTATACATCTTTCAAGAGTTTGACGTAAAACGACGTATAAATGAAAAGACATATAATCGAAATTTTTCTAAACAACCTTCTGATTATTACAAATTTAATGCTACTAATGCAAATTCATTTAAGAGTATTAATTTTAAGGTTTCTAAAGATAGTACCTGCTAGTACAATACTACATACAGGGATGAGATTCTTCCGACTTTTGGAGGATTTTCTGACTTTTTAGATTTTTCAAAAATGTTACGACTTTTTTTAATCAAATAAAACTTTCTCAAAATAAGGGGGGAAATATATCTGAAGATCTGAGCTCCAAAAACTCAAATCAAATAGATACTAACGAACTAGAGAGGCAACCATTCTTAAAAAGAAAAACAACTTCTTATAATATAAAAAGATCTGTTTGAGAGAGCTGTATTTTTAAAAAAAATGGCAATTAATATAGTTAATACATTTTTGTGTTTCTTTTGTTGTTTTTCTTGTTTATTTTCCATTTAATCTAGAAAAGTGTACTCAAAATTTCAATTTAATGAATATTTATCCAGAGTATTATATATGATTTTTATTTTAAAAATGAATATACACTAATTAATTTCAAGAAACAAGTGTTTTACTGATATGTGCTTTATAGTGGTAACATAATTTCTTTCTAATTCTTACTATTTCTTCTCATTAAGGGAAAATTGTATATAAATAAGATAGATTTAATACCAGTAGCAATTACAATACTTGTTGTACTTGAAATTCTTAAATATTATTGCTCAAATGTCGTTCGCACATTTTTTCAGACTTTTTGCGTTTTTGGCAATCTTATCCATGTACATAGCATATAATTAAATTTTAAAATTAAATATTTATCACAAAAGTGAGAAAAATCATACTTTTATTGCATATCTTGTGCACTAATTATACTTGTCTTATATGATTTATATGCTTGCAAGGACACATTTAATTAAAATAATCTTTAACCATCATGTGACATCCTGATTGTCTGAGTATGGATAGAATTGACTCCATTGAATGTTTTTTTTTCTTTTTTCAGTATTCTTTTGACAAAAGAAATAAGTTTGAAGTTTTTTAGTGGAGTCTATTGAGTCTATAAAGAAGGTGGGATGGCTTTTAAATCATTGCTTAAATTAGCACCAGACAATTTGTTTTCTAGTAATTTATCAACTGAGAATAATTTTGAAGTCATAATATCAGTATCACAGTTCACATACTGGAAAGGAAGAAATTTTTTCATTTAAGAATGGGTGAAAACGATCCGAAGTTTTGAGCCATATAAATCAAGTACTTTATCATTACAATGAATACGAATGAATCGAGACTGCTATGCTTGGGTAGTAGGTGATTGCTGATAAAGAGTTTTTCAAAATTTGAATTAGATTTTTAATTACAAATTAATCACAATTTTAACACTTTTCCTGAATAAGTTTGAAATATGTCATTGCATAAAAACCATTTTTACACCACTGAAATATTCAAAAGATTTGCTTTTTAATAATACCAATTTTGTTTCTGTACAATTTTTTGTTTAATTTAATAAATTGTAAAAACTATTTTTAAGTGTGATTTACAACAATACTATTCATTGTTTTAGTTACTCATTTATACACTTGTGCTTTGTGACAATATTGAATATTTTTTTGTGTGCATGTTATCATTGTTGTATAATAATGAGTAAATTGTTAAAAATGATATAAAGCCTAAGACTTTATCATGCTACAATGTTTTGAACTAGAGGTTCGAATCACCTTTATATGTATGTATATATATTTCTTTCTTCATCCTTTTTTGTCCATTGCAACATGTGTATATATCATAAGGTGTACACATTGATTTTTTTTACCACTCTTTTACCGAAGTAATCTTGTAAAAGAGTGCTTTGATAAAAAGGATAGAGGATAATTATTATTGATAGTGCGTACCCCTTCGGGGGTGGGTGGCCAGTGATGCCCATTAGGCCTCTGACCTTAGTACTCAAGCTGTTGCAGCAACTGTAATTCAGTTTTACCCGGTCGCCAAGGCATACTGAGGTGACTCAGTTTTCGGATTATTAGTTTGCAGCAAGTGGCTAGCATTCATTCATTATTATTGGGAATTTCATTATTAATGGAAATGAATGTCATTAATAAACTTTTTATACATTTTTAATGACATTTGGATGTGAGATTATGAAATCTCAAGATGCATCTAGATTTTTTTTCCATTGAGTGCTGTGTTCTGCCTTATATTATTTCATCTATGTGATAGGTGCAGCATTACTTCAGGGCATTTGATGAATGTATCCCCTTATTTTCATTATTTTTTAGTCACTCATGAATTGTATGAATATACAAGATGCCTCAAAGCATGCAGAAACAAGTTATTTTTGCAATAGAACATGGGGTTGCAGATGCATATAGCAACCGCTACTGTAGGCTCTTTGCCAGTGAATGAAGTAAAAGAAAAAGATATTCCAGGTAAAGTGTACAACACAGATTTAATGGAATACAAATTTACAATAGCACAACCACACTGTTGCATGAATAACAACATGTGAATCATGTATAGCTTTCAATGGCAAGTTTTTATGACATTTACCTTAAGTGCTCCAAATGTTTGTTGCTGAAACTGCATTCCACTTCCATTGTATCAAGGTTTCCCATGGTCCCTGAAAATCCCTGAAAACTCCTTGAATTTTATTTGCCTTACTCAGGGCCCTGGAAAAGTACTTGATTTTTCATTGGGTCCTTGAAAAGTCCTTGAGAAATGAGAAAAAAATATCCATCCAATATTTTTTGGGACAGAAGAGAAAACCAGGTTGTGAGTTGGTTTTGTTTCAAGAATTCCACCATCAGAAAAATACTGTTTGTTTGGGAATGCTATCAATCATCAATCTTTTTTCTCTTTGTTTGTTCAAAGACAGCTTAATTTGACAGTACTGTAAAAGCTGCAAAGGGTATTTCTCCTTTGAGGAAAATAGTCCTGCAGTTATCCTAATGTATTTTTGAAGTAACTGATATATTTGAACAGAATTTTGTTTTAAAATACCAATAACTGATTTTCTCTGTAATGAAATCTCTTTTCATAATGTATGTTATTTGATTTCATAGAGCCAGGGAAGTCTGTGTTCATGTGAACACAGTAACTCAAAAACTTAAATAGCTAGATGAATGAAATCTGGTACACAGTTTATCATTAGAATGGAAGATCCATATCAAATTTTTTATTTGAAAAATAAAAATGCAAATGATTAATTTGATTTAAATTTATCATTTGCATTTTTATGTCTAAAATATGTAATTTCATGATCCTTGAATTTTCTTAAAAAGGTCCTTGAAAATCCTGGAAAAGTCCCTGAATTTTTTTCCTCAATAAGAGTGGGAACTCTGGTATCTATTATATTGCATACAACTTGTATTGATGATATTCATGAAACTGTGTTGTGCTCTATTGTGAATTTGTATCCATTAAATCTGTGTTGTACACTTTATCTGGCATATCTTTTTCTTTTACTTAATTCACTGACAATGAGCCTCCTGCAGCGGTTGCCCCACCCTTTGCATTTTCAACCCCATTTTCTATTGTAAAAATAACTTATTTTTGGATGCTTGACTTACACTTAAAGTTTTTAAACTAACTTTTGGTACACCCGTGCATCGAAGAATTTTTTATGGATTCTAAACTGTGTGTGACATCATCACCAACTGTGTTGTTAGCTGTATTTGCATGCGTCTCACCCTTTTCAGTGATGTCATCTCGTGACCAATGGTGAGGAAGCTGCTGCAGTATTTAAAGGTGATGTTCCACCTGATCATTCTCTCACTTTTTGTTATCTCACCGTGCACGTTGGTCATATGATGTAGTAGTTTAATTTATATATTTAACTTAATTGTTGTTCTATTAAATATGCTATCATTCTAAATTTGCGTTTTTATTCTGTGTTGTTTGCACTGCGTCACCATGAAGTTAACCCTTCTGAAGGAACTGAGTGTTGTGTTAAAGATAGTGTGAAGCACCGTGCTGATAGTAGTTCGGACCTTATGCCATGGCCATCACTCATACCCGGCACTAACTGCACCTTTATCGCCATATTGGTAGCCTTCCTCCACTTACAGCACAACTGAAAAAGTCAAGAATTTACAAATGCTTTCTTTAAACTATATGTTTGCTTCTCTGATTGTATCCATCCTCCTTTTATTTCTATTTCTACTGCAGAAATTCTTCTGATTACTTTTTTTTAAATATGCATCTCTGATAAATCTTTCTCGTGGCTAATTGCAAAAATAAACGAACGAATTCCTCTTTTATATTTTCTTTATTGAAAACAAGGTGTACCCATTTTGAAACCATGCTAAAGGTGATTAGATGATTGCTCTGAAAAATTTGCATTTAGCTCTTCAAGTTGTGAAGTAGGAGATTGAATTTTGTATTTATTTCCAAAATTATATTTTACAGTTTTTGTATGTGTTTTTATTTTTCCATTTTAAAATTGCTTTTTTATTTTATCTGATATATATGGTAAGTTTATACTATGCCAATTTATATTAGTTTGTACTTGAACAATGTACTAGAACATTTATTATCAGTGAGATACTTCCTGATGAAATTACTATGCTAAGTAAATAAAATTGTCTTCTTCAGTATAGTATTTTTAATCATTTATTGAGCATTATTTTATAATTCTATGTTAAATATATTATTTTCACATTTCATTTATTTATTATTATTAATAAACTTACATAATACAATTATCATTAGTAATAAACTTTAAAATAAACTATTAAAATGAACTTATTAAACTTTAAAATATTATCAATATTAATAAACTTTCTTATTATAACATTTCATTTATCATTATTAATAAATGTTGAGCCTATGAAGTTTATGAGATTCATCTCGGAATTCATATTGTGAACTAAAAAGATCCTAACACAGAATTGTTAGGAAAGTACATGTTTATATAGTGTGATATTTTTGAAATTTATTTTATTGGATATTTATTAGTTTTTAAATATTACTAATCAACTTTATTTTCAATAATTAATTAAATAATTATTATTTAATTAAATATTTATTTATCTGAATATTATTATTTATTTAAATAATTCATAATCAATTGATTATTTAAATAAATAATTATTGATTAATAATCCACAATATTATGTTCTGAAATTATTAGTTTCATAATGACATAATAATACAGATTTATTACTTTTGAATTATTTATATGTTATTAATTACTTTTATTAATATCAATTGATGTGATTGCAATGATAAATTATATTAATATTTGTAAATATGTAACTGAATTCTTTAAAGTGTGATTTTATGTTATTAACCAACTTGGAAATTTAATTTATGAGCTTTGACTAAATGCTCTTTTTACTTTAAATTTTAGCAAGAAGTCCGATGACAATCTCTGGTGGGAAATATTTGATCCCAACTCTTCTCGATTTTATTATTATAATGCTGCTAATCAGAAAACTGTATGGCAGAAACCTCAAAATAGTGATGTTATATCACTGTCTAAACTTCAGGTAAGGTCACATTTTAAATTAATATTCATTTCTTTATTAGTTTTACTAAGGCCACGGTGCCCAGTGTTAAGGTGTTGGCCTCGGAACCAGAGGGCTCCAGGTTCGAAACCCAATTCCACTGAAGATTCATTGTGTATTGGGCTTGTTGCAGGTTAAATCATATGTAGGGTGTCAAACGTCCTTCCACTGGTGTGGTGCGGAAGTTTGGAGAGGGGGTGCCAGTTATGGTGTTGTCCTTGTCATCTGACTGCGGTTCAAAATTATGAGGTTTATCCCCAAATAGCCCTCATGTCGCTTCAAAACGGGATGTTAATATAATTAAACTATTAGTTTTACTTGCAGTAATATTGTTTAATAGTAAATTTCTAATTGCTCTTATCTGTATTTTTTATAACATTATAATTTACTTAATTTTATTATTTTATTAGGCTTTGAAACAGAGCATTTATGATTCAAATGACGATGAAGAAACAAAAAAGGAGTCGACTGCTACTCAGACAACCACAAAAATTAGTGTAAGTGCTTGGTGAGAGCTGGAAGAGGTTTGGTTAAGAAAAAATTCTGTGTCATTCTATCAGAAATTATTAAGGATTCTGTTCAAAGTTTTTAAGATTAGATTACAAATGCTTTATTAATTGCGAGTTTTGTTAAGTTTAGGAACATAAAACATTTTGTTAGTTGTAAAGCAATGGAAGGTGAAAACAGTTACTGAAGTTTATGTGCAGATATATAAAAACATACATGCTGATTTTTATTCAGTTTGCTTTGTGTTTGCATTTCATTTTACTGTGAAGATTTTACAATTTGCGTTTTTTGAGCTTTCCCATTTGGAGATTGCTTCATTATTTTAAATGAGATATAGTGAAATGTGCCATCAATACCAAATAAAAAAATTGCTTTAACTCTCATAACTATTATTATACAATTATATGTATAATGTTGTCATAAAATTAACTCGATCATAAAGATTTATTGTCTTTAAAGTTAAATTGATAGTTATGAGTTTTGTATTATTGGAGTATTATGTGTGATAATTTATTGTATACACATAAATTTGACATTCAAATTGCAAATACAGTCCGGTATAGTCTTTTTTAGCTTAACAGTTTTATTTTTCATAGTTTTTTAAAAAATAAATAGATATGTATTTTTATATCCTTTCATAAGCTGCTGCTATTTATATTAATATAAATTGCTGTTTATACTTATATTTTATTTTAGGCGAAAAATATCCAGAAAAATGCTGCATTTCAGAAATGTGCTTCAACTCAGACATCTTACTCCACTAGTCCTGGGAAAGAAAAAATAAGGGTTTGTATTGTCTATTTGCTTTCTTCTTCCCCCCCCTTTCTGTTTTTGCCTTCATTTTGCTGATATTGTTACTTTTTCTTAAGGGCCTGAGTAAAACTTATTGAAGGATTGCTGATGCATCTGTTGTATTATCTTAGTGATGACCTGACTAATTTTGATTTTTTAGGAAGTTCAGATCACTCTAATACGTCATTCGATATAATTCTTTAGGTACTTTTCCGTTAGCCGGGCGCAAATGTCGCCAATTGTGAACCAAACACGAGACAAGTCGCCAAGAGAATGGTTGGAAGAAATTTGGCAGAATTCTACATTATTTGGCGATTTTTCGCTTGCGCCCGGCTAACGGAAAAGTACCATTCTTTAAAAAGTATATCGAAAATGCTTCAAATTTCCCTTTCATAAAAATAATATCTAATAGCTTTTGTTATTTCTCCTACGGTTCCCCTCCTTTCCTTAGCAACTAATATTATCTAGTTGTTCAAAGATTTGTATGCTGCATAAAAATGCTCTTCATTTTTGTACTATTTATAACAGAAATTTAGACATTTTTGGCACTGTATAGCCAACATCCTAGCTCTTCTGCCATAAAAATCCCAAACCAAACAAAAATTTTGTGTTCTGACTTTTATGCATAAATATGCGAGTTCCTGCAATTTATAAATTACATTACGGATTATTCTTTTTGAAACGCCCTGTATATTGGACCACAGTTGTTTATTTGATGGCATTGAGCCAAGTAATCATAAATGAATTACTCCCATCCAACTTGACATGCTGAAAATTTGAATGACCCTACCACCATGCAAAATATTTTTGTGTACTAGGGACGATGCATTATAGCCCTTATTACGAGTGGCACATGCAACGGCCTCTCAGACAGAGGTACAACCCATCATTGGTATGGATGTAATTCAACCCTGCACAAATTATACACACCAGGAAGAGAGACTGCTGACTTATATGGCAGTTTCTCATCCCTGTATTTGAGGACCTCTCGTACAGAGGTAATATCCATCATTAGTGAGATGTAATTCAACCCCGCACCATTTTTGCACTCAACAGGTAAGCGAGATCCTGCTTATTTATATGGCAGTTTCTCATCTTTGTATTTGAGGTACCTCCCTGTTACGATTATTGAGCGAAGTAAGAAAAATATTGCTTGAATTTAATAGCAGTGAATTAATTTTACTCACTGTATCCATCGAAGAATATTATGATTCTTAATTTTTCCAATGACGGATATGTTTCCTTTTTTCCTTTGTTTATATCCAGTTAAATTTTCTCACCAATCTTGACTGCTTTTTCTTGCTTATATTTCATAGCTATAACTTCCTTGTTTTATCTCTTGCATGCCTTAAATCTTTTCCTTTAGCTGAACTAAATATTAACTCTTTCTATAGCATGGTTTTTCTTCTCATTCTGAACACTCACTTTCTGCATATTCCTATGATTCTGGGTGTGTTGGCGATTCAAGCTTGGCATCTCAAAGTCACAGCTCATTAAATAGCACTAATTATCAGTGTTTCAGGTAAATGCAGAAGTATTTTTATCTTTAAAAAAAGAATGAGTTTTTAAACAGAATAAGTGCATGTTTCACTGATATAGCTAAAAATTAGCTTTATGAAACAGATTAATGATTTATTATTATTAGTTTAAGTGACAATATGTGTTTTATCAGATATGTATGCTTTGAAACTTGAATGAAAGCTTTCAATTATAAATATATTGTGCATTTACATTATATTTGTCTTCTGATAACTAAATAATTTTAAGAAATTTTTTTTAAAAAGTCCAAAATTATTTCATTATGTAAGTAATGAAAATGTTCAAATAAGAAGTGAGTTAAGCTGTAAAATAAAAGTTCCAATTATTTTATATTATTATCAATATTAGAAATAATTATCATTTTTATATTATTATACAGTATTATTTTCTTATCTTAATTTTTCATGTATCCAGTATTTTGCAATTCATTTCTTGGTCTTCTGTAGCAATTAATGGTTTCAGCTCACCAAAAATTAAATAAGTTGTAAAGTTTGAATTTGATTGACTTAATTAAACTAATACAATTAACATGATGAATGGATCAGCTGGTCACCGAAGGCAGCTAGTAAACAGTATTTCTAAACTTTTTAACATTTTAAGAAACTTCCTTTCATGATGAAAAGGAAACTATTTTACTTTAGAACTGTGAATATATGCTCTATACAATGAAAGTCTGTGATGCTAATTTTCAACACATTGTGTGCGAGATACGAATCAGATGCAAGCTCAAATAAAAAGACCAACCATAACCCTGCTTACTCTAGAGAATGTACCATAAATAAAAGTCAAATTAGTGAATTAAAATATCGATGTTGAGTAATTCGAGAAAAACGTATTTTTATTTTTCCCACTTCCAAAGTGTTAAAAATCTTTCAGTGTATGTTATTGTGTTATATGACTGCTTAAAACTGATTAGTTTTCCTTATTTTGCATTAGAAAGTTAGAGTTTTGTTCTGCTGAAAGTGTTGATTCATCTTATTTCCAAGATCAAAATGTCATTCAACCAAGAATATCATGGCATGAATCAAAACAATGGGAAAAGCGAGGCAATCTCGAATTCAACAAAGTTCCAGAATCGGGACATTCAGCTCAAAGACCGATGCTTGGTAACATTGTACCTGTTTGGCAGCAGCATTCCTTTGAATGCTGGCAGGCTCCAACTCGTGTTGCTCCTAAGCAGCACAGCTTCGACTTGGCTCTGGCATCCAGGAGACATGTAGCTCAGCCATTTGTTCATTCTAAGGGCAAAAGCTGCATAAATTTCAGTAATGCTAATGAACAGAAGAAAAGATCTACACCGCAGCATTACCGGAAAGTTCAGACCAAAAATTCACTATCATTTGGACTTGATCAGATTAAACATGTGTCATCAAGCTATGTTGTTGAAAATAACTCCTCCTACCCCCCTGAAGCGGTTGGAACACCTTTGGCCAGTCGAAGGCAGTGGTTTGTCAAAAGCTCAAGAAAATCAGATGTTGGTTCTCGCAAAGCTGAAAGCAACGTGTCGAGTCCCCAGAATCCTCTAATGCCTTTGGAAAACTTGCAGTCTTTTAAAAGAAGTAAAAATAGTGTTCAAACAAGCATGAATAAATATGCAGATCACTGTTCATCTTCTTATAAGCAGCATTCATTAGATCTGCCTTTACATACATATAATAATTCTCGAAATATGCAACGTAAAGATGGAAGATACTTACAAGAATTGATAATCCCGCTTCCTCAGCCTACTCATTCCAAAACAAAGGTTTCCCCTGATTACAAGATGGAAAATTACCACCGGGAAAATATGCTTACAAGACAAAGATATTACAATTCCTGCAAGCATATTTACAGTTATCAAAATGACCATTCTGGCCTGTGTACCACTCCTGACTATGATGTCCCTTGTTGTTACCAAGCTGAAAATTACCTGTCCCCTCTTCAACAATATTTGATGGAACAAGCTAAACTTTCTGGTAAGTGGTATTCCAGATCAAAATTCAAAGTAATGTATCTATCCGAGTGAAAAGTCAATAATTTGCAAGCAAATGAAGATAAAAAGATGCCATTTACACAGAAGAAACTGAATCTTGTTTCATTTAACAAGATTTTTTTAGCATAAAACCAGAATCTGGTTCTGAACTTGTTGGCATTATTTATATATTTTACTAAATTTTAAAAATCTTTTTTAAATTTATCGATAAAAGAGTTTCTAAAATGATTTTCTCTGATTCTTTTTCAATAACTTTTTTTCCAAAAAATAAAAGAAAATAAATTCAAATTTAATTTTACTTCACAGCTCTCTTAATCCTGCTTTTTTTTTTAAACAGAATTTGAAAGAAAGTTACTGAAATCTACAATTTAAATTAAGTCGGGTGTTAACGGATTAAAAATATTCAATGGTTCACCTTCCATTCAAGAATACAGCTGTCAAGACAAGGAACCACACTTTTTCAAAGCAGTAAACAACATTTTTGTTGCTCATGGTGCTTAATACTGCAAAAAGTGTGGTTTCTTGTCTGTAGCTGTTCAACTGGTGCAGCAACTGTAATGGTTGCAGGAACTGGGACATGGGGCGGTATTTCGTCTGTAGTTGTCTTAGTGAAGGATGACACATTGAACATTATAACTTCAGTCATTGCCTTATCACAGGGCTGGGGAACTTTTTTGCACTAAAAGGCCTTGTGAGATTCGGCAGTTGAACAAAAGGCTGCACGAGCAGAATCTTAAAGGTTATTGTTCTGTAACTATTATTATATTACAGACAAGTATACTATTTCGCAGCAAATTGTAAATAACTGGTAGGGCCACTTAAGAAACTCAAAAAGGTCTTAAGGCCACAGTTTCCCCACCCCTGCCTTATCATAAGTAACGCATCACTCAGACAACTGCAGTGCAGATACATCTGGTAGTTTAAACTGTAAACTGTGCAGCTAGTAAATTCTGGTATGAAAAAAATGGTCCTACATTTCCATCCTTTCTTTGTGAACAGCGTCTTTCTTTCTTCATTCACTTGCAAATTATTGATTTTTAAAGTTGCACTGAATTTCTAAAACACCCTGTGTAAATTCCTTAAATATCTGGTTTATTAATTATTAATATAATAGCCCAAATCCTCCGGTAACGCTCTGACGTCACCAACATTAAAACTCGCGCCATAGCACTGCTAGATGTTAAACAGCATTATTTCATTGTTAGAGAACCTAAATTTCAGTAATTTTAAATTTAAAAGAGTAATTGTCATTCTAATTTCAAATTTAATAGCTCTAAAATAGTGAAATAAAATTTTCTATCGATTGATATAAAATTTATCTTGCTATGAGCAGTAGTTCCCGAGAAATTTTAAATTATATAATCCTATATTTCAAATTAATTTCCGTTTTTTAATAGAAAGTAGTAAATTACGTCAGTGGTATATCATGTGCATGATATAGTTTGGCCGCCAAATTGTATCTGAATGCAATCGTGACGATGTTGTTTTCTTGCCAAGAATTAAATTAGCCACTAGTGACGTGAATCTACCATTCATTCTCAACCGCCGCCAGTTCCCGTTAATTCCAGCTTTCACAATGACTATCAACATATCACAGGGGCAAACTTTCGATCATGTTGCAATTTAACTCGATGAGCCTGTCTTTTCACATGGACAGCTCTATGTTGCGCTTTCAAGGTCTAGGATTCCCAATCACGTTAAAATTTACACAGAGACATCTGAAGTCCAAGGAAAATTATCAAACAACAAAAAATACTTCACACGGAATGTTTACCAAGAGGTTTTTTTGAATAAAGCAATATTTAAATAATATGTAAATAAAAAAAAATATTTCCTGTCATAAAACATGTGTTTATTTTATTTGTTTTCAATCAAAATGTTAAACATTTCTCTCGCATATATATCCATTTAAACACGTTAAATTTGAAGGGAAATCTCTAGAATGAAGAGGCAATTTGTACCCATCAAACCATGACGGGTGATTTTCTAGTTGTAAAATAATCATCATGATATTCTTAGTGTAAGCTTGCATTAATAATTGCTTGGTGGCAATATTTTTCATATTTTATTCTAATACTTATGTAATAACTATTTTTGTGTTTAATTAAAAATATATTGTAAGTAAATTATTTCACGAAACTGATAACTGATTTTGATATATATTTTCAGGCAAATTAACAGATCTGGGTGATGACAAGGATTCTTTTTCACAAAGTGATGATGACTCTGATGGTCAGAGGGATGATGATGATCATTTTGCTGATGATGAAGGAATGAGTCATCATGATTCTTCTTCTTTAGAATACCTTGATAATTATGTTTATTTGGATGAAGATGGTGGTGATCTATTTTACTCTCCTGTTCTCAACTCCTCTTACAGTAAAAACAAACTGCACCAACCATCTGGTAAGTATTTGATTCATAACTTATCTAATGTGAAATGATTTGCTTACATCACTTGCTTGTGCTGAATTCTTAAATAATACAGGTACAGTATCTCTGATTTAGATTTATTACTATAAAAATAGGAAATAAAAATTGGAACTTCAATTTAATACATACTTGTTATATTAACAAATTTCTATTCATATAACTAATGTTATATGCAGCATTATTTCTCGTCATTGAAAAACAATATACAGTAATACCCCAAAGTTTTACGATGGGGAGATGAACCAAAAACACTGAGTCAAGTCCAACTTTATATTTAAATAGTATTTATAAATTTTAATTAATTAGATGCAAGGGCCGGGGAAAGAGTTGTGTGGGAGAAAAATATCAAAAAAATTTTAGTTTAGTTATATTAACATCCTGTTTTTTGAAGCAGCACAAGGGTTATTTTGGAGCAGACCTTGTAGTTTTGGACCTCTATCAAATGACGAGAACAGCAACCTGACCAACACTGAGATGGCACCCCCATCCCCCTCCAAACTTCCTCATTACATCAGCAGGAGGATGTTTGACCCCCTATGTGTGATTTAACGTGCAACAGGCCTAATATACGACGGGTCTTCAGTATAATCGGGTTTCGAATCTGGAGCCCTTCGGCTCCAAGGCTGACGCCTTACCACTTAGCCACCGCAGTCTAAAAGCATCAATAGAGAATGTAGTTTTCAGACATACCGATACAAATCAGTATGTTAGATAAAATTGAATTATTTCAACAATGATGACTTTATAAAATCTGACAAACTTGTCAGACTTGACAACTTTTCTTCTCATGCAAAATTTCTGCAAATATGTTCATAGTAAGTTGTTACTGTGATTCTTAATAGCATGAATTTGAAGATTTCTGTCTATTTCTGAATTTTACATATGTATCATATTCTAAAATGGGAAATGTTTGAAGTGGGACTGGAAAATAAGGACCTTTGTAACTTCAAGTTCTTGTATGTTGAAGTATTTCTGTATTTCAAGCTAGTTTAACAAGACCAAACTAAGATTTATTTTTTATTAAATATTTTTTAAATAAATTAACTGTACTCTGTTCAAGATAAAAATATGATAAATAAGAAAAAAAAATTCAGAAAGATTTTTACAACCTCTTTTGTTAATTTCATGCATATTGTTCGATTTCTTCTTCAGGTTCTAAATATCCTAAAGCTCAAGAAGCTGAAGATTCAGTTTCTTCCTCATCATTTTTTTCAATTCGGGAATCCTGTCAACAACCACATTTGCCTTCATATTATGATACTTTTGGTGATAAATCAGATGATCAAGACTATAACAGTATTCATGATGAATCTGAGGTATACTTATATCTCTTGCAAATTATTTATGAAAATGAAGATATTATTGACATTTATGAGAATATTCTCCATTGGTTTGGAGATAAATAAACTTCCTTTCTAAATGGAATAATATAGTTTTGATATTATATTTAGAAAACGAGTAAACATTTAGTGTTTAATGTATAACTGTAATATCTCTTCAGTACTTGGTAGTTTGTTTCTTCTTTTCTGTTTCGTATCATAGAAACGTGATGAAATATGATTTGAACTCTTTAAAGATTTCATTTATAACTAAACCGAGCATTTCGTATACAATTTTATCATAAATCCATAACATTCTTTTGTAAGAAATTCTTACTTTTAACTGATTTTTTTTAAAAAAAAAAACATTGTAAGTTATCCATGATACATTAATTATTGTCAAAATCAGTTGAACAAACAATTTCTATATTTTCAGACAGTAGTCTCTGATCTATAACTTACTGATTGTTGATTTACATGAAGTATATTGATTTGGTGAAAGATATCTAAAAATCAGATTGAAATATTGGTATGAACATGATTTATGATGTATCTTAAATATTAACAACCTGTTCGTGATTTGAAAAAATAATTTGCAGATATTTAGCTGACACATCTTTGTACTAGACAAAACGTGCTCTGAACTTTTGTAGTTAGGAACAGCATGGAATCATGCTGTATTTATTCATTAATAGAAATGTTTCCTTATGAATCTTCTTTCATGTAATAATCTTTCAAAAATGAAGCTTTATGAAGTTGTTTTTAAATTCTAGTGTCAACAAGTCAGTGTACCACAAGCTCAGTAAAGCTTGGAATTTTATATTATAGAAAGAACAATCACTCTTGCATATTTAATGTTAACTGTTAAAGCTCATGATGCTTTAGAGTCTTAACACTGACATTAGAAGATACTACAAAGTTTTAATGAAATTTTTTTTTATTCTAGCAATTCTAAATAGGATGATTTATTTCAGCTTAATAATGCTTTCACTTACACCCATAATTTTTATTAAAATTATTGTTCTATTAATTAACACATGGCCATTGATATTTGTCCTATTTTAAACTAGAATAAAGCTAGTTTAACTAATTTTGTTTTTATATTTACTATGTATTCCATAATCAATTATGCCTTTTATGAGTTAGGTGTGAAAAAATATAGCATAAACTTGTTGATTTTTTCCCCCCAGTTTTATTAGATTTTTCTCATTATATTGTTTTAGCAAACTTTGATGTATATTCTCTGTTTGTTTTATTTTCTTTCTAGGATAGCAAAAGTTCCAAAGGTGATATTCAAAAATATGCTGAAGATAATCTGAACAGACATACAAAAGGAATTTTTAGGAAGAAGTTTTCTCTACAAGACATGCTGTCATGGTCTAAGGTATATATATTTAATTTATTAAATTTTTTAATAGCTTTGATAGTGATGCATTTTATGCAAATTGTGCTTTTTAATTTTTGGTTGCTGACAATTTATGGCTTTTTAATATATGTAAACCTGTGCAAAACTTTTGCACACTCAAATACATTTTGAAAGGCCAGGGATAATTGCAACTGCATTTCAGAGACCTGGAAAACTACTATGGAATAAAAATCTGGCAATCTTCAAATTATTTATATGATATAGTATTTACTACATGTAAATTTTAAGCAATTTCATTACTGAAGAAAAAAGGATAATGTTTTATAGTTTGTTAAAAATTAATTTATGCTCCACTCTATAATGTCATAAAATTGCTTATCTCTTTTGGTTTTCAAATTTTCAAACATTACTCTGAGTTTAGCTTGGCTTATTGGGTAAAAGATCTGGAAATCACCGTGTTTATATTTTTCTTTGTTATCAATTGAAAGTTCAATATAATCAGCAGGGCATTTTGACAAAGATAATGACCCCCCTTAAGGCATTAGATTAAATTAAAGCCTGAAGTAGGCACATTAACAGATATTGAAAATCAGGAACTATTAGTAAAATAATGGTCATGGAATACATAGAATTTTGGTGTTAACTATTCAATAATTTATCTCTAAAATCTTTATTAATAAGTTCTTGAGAGGAATTTCCTGTATATTTTTGTTTAATGAGCAGTATATAGGGTATATCAGTATTGAAGAATCTTCTACACATCCCGGTAATTGTTCTGGAACAAAATTTCAGAAAGATGAGTTATATTTCGCAACACCAGAAATTCTGTATTGTGAAAGTAAAAAATACAGAATTCTGGCTAGATCTGGATCACAATCACCTTTGGTGAGCTGATTTTCATATTTGGACGAAGGAAATATGGAAATGATTTCATATTTGGAATGTTTACACAATTTGCTGTTTATATTTTATCTTGTAACGTCTTTTTAAAAATTGCATGATTTATCACAAAATGATGCATTTATTTTTTATATTTATAAGTAGTTCCTCTAATATTTAATGTTATTTGCTGAGAAAGACAGAAAAATAAGATTATTGTGTAAGGAAATAATTTTAGTTGGATTAGTTTCTTCTAGCAGTACTTTGCTTTTAACTTTTTTTTTTGTTTTTGTTTTTGTTCATATTATGTGCTTAATGTTTCTCTGTATTTCCATTAGTTTTGATTGTTACAATGGATATATTATGAGGTGATAGGCTCTAGTTTATAACATTGTGTAATTCAAACATGTATTACATACTTGTTACATTTCCAATTATATTTTTTATTGAAAAATAAAAATTCTGTTATTTCCTTCTTTTTAATTCTGATCTACTGATTTTTAATGCATCTTTTGAAATACACATTGCTAAAAATCAGTTATTCTTTGCTGTAACAATTCTTTTTTTCTTTTCCTCTCTCTCTCTCTCTTTAAAATTTGCTTTTCTGATTTGTCACAATATTTATTTATAGGATCCGATTAGAAAACCAATGATAACAACTACTGATAAATCTCTGAAACGAGATGCTTGTGAAGTATTCAAGCTTATCCAGACTTATATGCTGGATCATAAGGCTAAAAATGGCCAAACTTATGAAGCGGTTGTCTTGGATATTGCCACTCGAGGTTGGAGTAAACCTGCATTGCGTGACGAACTGTACATTCAAATTTGTCGACAAACTACAGAAAACCCCAAAAGGTGGAGTTTCTAATAATCCAACTTGTGTAAAATTTCTTTTATAGTTATTTATATTTTAATAAGTTAAATCAGTTATTTTGTGTATTTAATTTTTTTTCATACCTAACTGAATTGGTTTGCATTTGAAAGCTTAAAATAAGCTATTAATTCTGTTATAAATTACGAAATCTAAATTGCATTTAAATTAATCTAAAAAGTATACATGCAAGACATTAATTTGAATATCACATGACATTAGATTTTGTGTTAAATAACTTTTCTTATAACCATAAAGTTACTTTTCGTATAATTTTTCCTTATACTAAAAGATTCACCTAATTAGATTTTTTATTTAATGTTTGGCTATATTTCTCATATATGTAATTGTATTGTATTGTATCAGAAATATAACAAGTTTACAATATAATCAACTCCAATTTTTTTTGAGATAGAATGGCTATAAGCTTAATGTGGCTTAATTTATAAATAAAACATATTGTGAAAAAAAATGCAGATATAAATGGACTCGAATATGCAATTTGGAATAAACTACTATTTTATAGATTTGGGGTCCACTTTAGTGAACTGTACGTTTGTGCAGTTTTATTAGCAAAAATGAAGAAAAGTTAAAATGTATTGAATACACTATATATATAATGCAGTAATTTAATTTGGAATTTTTGCATTAGATTTTTTTTATTTTTTAAATTGAAATGCATATTTTAGAGTTGGTTCTCTGCTACATAACTGTATCCAAATAATATGAGAAATTACAAGAATATATTGCACATATTTTGGCATGTCGGAAAATTAAATTGTGGCAGTGGTTAAGATCAGTCGTCAAATTTTTATCTGGTGGAAATATTCGTGTCAAAACTAGATGTGTAATCTTAAGGAAATAATAATACTGTATTATAATTTCTTAGTAGTTGACAGTGATTATTGTTCAAATGCCATTGGATATCTTAAAGTTGCACTCACATATATTAATCTTATGCTTAAAATATTTGTTCCTTACTTTTATCGTGCTAATATTTCTCACATTTTAACTGTGTGACATTAAATTCAGTTACTTTGTTTGTTTTTACTATTCATTTTATTATTTGTTGTTTCTTTTAGTTATCTTTTTTTCTTTTACATTATATTTTTATTTGGAATTTAGTTCTTGTGAATCAGTTGGGACTTCTCATTCTCTAAATCAGCAAGAGATTCAGTTATATTCTTGCCATTTGTTAACTATTCTGCATATTTGTAACTGAGAGCAACCGAAGAAACGCCTGCATAAGTTCACCATCTCTGTTAAAATGGACAGAATAGTTTGGAGGGATTTCAGGATTTTGTTGGGTAAATGGATCTAAATTTTCTGCATTATCGGCTATATAATTTTTAATTGTTTATTATTATTATTATTTTACTGTCCAACAACTATATAAAAAAGCAAGACTAATTTTTTACTTGCATTAGAAGCGAGTTAGTATGTGAATTAATTTTGTTAGTGTATGAATAAATTTATTATAAACTTGTTTTTAGATATGTGATATCTTAGTTGAATGGGAATTGTAATATGCAAAGTTAGTACTCATCCCATTTTGAAGCAGTCATCATTACCTTTGAAAATAATTTGATGTAGAAAGGTAATTTGTTGTATATAAAGGAGCTTACTTTTGATTATGTGTAACGCTCCTTTAATATTAAGAAAACACATGGTCCAAACACATTGATGAACAGGAACAAATTAAACTAATAAAAGGTTGATAATGAATAACAGAATCTAGAATGATTAGTTTGTCAAAAATCTTTCATCAATATGTCCAAAGAGATTAAATACAAGAAAAGTTCTGAAGATATATGTCACTGGAAGGGGGGGGGGGGAGTATAACACTAGGTGTATGTTTTTTGCTGTTTTTGTTCATTGCAAAAGTGTATTCAGAAAGTGATAATATCTGGTTTTTTTTTTTTTTAATGAATTTAACCTTTTGCACTCGAGAGTAGACTCTCAGTCACCATTCTAGATGGTGCATCATTTTGGCGTTTCTTGATTTTAGTGGTTTAAAAACTATCTACAAAGTTGTAAGAAGTTGTAGAATAATTTTTCAAGAAAAATGAACTTACACAAACATATTTTTTACATTCCAATGCAATAATATAAGCTCTTGTTAATCAGTGAATAATTATGCATTGAATTGCAACTTTTAACTTTTCCGAGTACAAAGGGTTAATACCAGTTTTGAATTTCAATCAGAATAATTTTATATAGGTATAAGTAAATATTACTTTAATATTTTTTATGTTATTATTCTCCCCTCTACAATAGAAATACTACCTCCCTAAATATGTCAGTGGAAAAGAAGTTCTCTAAGATATTTTTCCAAAACATCCAATTTTGTTTAAAATTCTTTGTACAGTAAAAGCTTAACTAACTGGCATGCTCTGGAAACGCCGATTTCCGGATACCTGAAAAGTCTGGATAGTTGAGTGTGACGGGAGAAACGGGACTTTAAAAAAAAAAAAAAAAAAAGATTTTTTCGGCCACATAATTTGTATTTGTCATTTTCAAATGTGCATTAAATATAATTTTTAAGAATACTTCTGTATCTTCCATAACATTTTATTTACAAAACATATTATGAAGATTTTAATTTAACATAGATGATAAAAAAAAAGTATGATCTGTAGCCGAATTTTTACCGTAAATATATAGATAGTAAAAATATAAACATATAAAAATAGCCGACGAAACTGAAAAATATTCTACTCAGCAAGCATAATAAAACTCTTTTAATTGATCATAAACAAATCCCAGATTGAATATGAAAACTAATTATCTTTTTAAAAAATCACAAGGGTTATTGCGCAATACATGCACCTACAATTCTCCTACACGTGATATGACATAATCGGAATCAACATCTGCCGGTATTCGGAGAGTAAATAAATAATGGAAAAGAAAGAGACTTACCAATCTGGAGTAACCCCCCCTAAGTTTCTTTTTTTAAATTTTTTAACTGGTTCTGTTCCTTTACCTCTTTTTTTTGGTTCGATTTCGTTTGTAGGTCTCATTTTTCGGCGAAAGGTGAGGACCTTTTATTTATTTTTTTGGTTCTCACTTTTGCTTTTGAACCTCCACCGCCATAAAACAAGTCAGTGTATGCTGCAGTACTGTATTTTGCTTTTTTTTTTCCTTCTACGCCCCTCCGTGCATTGCATTCCAGAAATAAATTGTCTGCGTGATTGGAACAGTGCAATGTAAAATTTTTAGAAAAACTCATTTTCTAATTTTTCCGGATACTTGAATGCCGGATAATTGAGAATTTACTGTAGTGTGAAAATGTTGTGCTGTGTAATGTTGAATGTTTAAATAATTGTAACACCTCACTCATTAAATGAAATTCTATTTTGAAATTTATTAAAAATGCCAGTGGTAGAATACATTTTTTTAGATTAATGTAAAAGCTCTCATTGTAAAGGACAGGAGGGTTTGCAGGCATATTAATCAATTCATTGCCTTTTTTCTATTAAAAACATCAATTAAGTGAAATGATTGCAATCTTAGATGAAAGAGGAAGATATTATTTAAATTATTAGTAAGGTAATTTATAGTAGGCATGCTGGTTATTGCGAAAATAACCGGTTTTTGGTTATTCAGATTTTTTTCACCTCCAGTTTAACCTGGCTGTTATAACAGCTCAAAATAACCATTTTTTGAATTAACCAGTTTTCGGTTTTTTTTTTTTTTTTTTTTTTTTTGCAAAAGACAAACGCTGTTTGTAAACAAAATTTTTTATTAATACATTTTTTTACATGAAATCAATCCATTAGCCAATATATATCTATTCATAAAGACTCTTTCATTACTCAGCCAACCAACAGACACCTCGAGGAAGTGGTTGTCATTGATTAGCCTAAGATGATGAAATTCAAAGCTTCATAACTTGGTAAATTTTTGTCAAATTGAACCTAAAATAGAACCTATTTTCCTATCCGTTTTTTTTTTTGCCCTGTTATTAGGTTTTTAAAAAATAATCGGTTGTAACTGGAACAAAAAAATAACAGAAAAAACAGGTTAACCGAAACAAACAGAAAAACGGTTTTCGGTTAAACCGGTAGGTTTTCCCCATCCCTAATTTATAGTGTTTCCTGTAGTTGTTTTGAAGAAAAAGAATTTGAACAATTCTATTCAATGTTTCAAAATAATATTAATGTAGCTAAAATAAGAAAGAAACCAATCTGTTAGACTTATTAAAAATTTAAATGGAATGTTGCTTATTTGATGAGTTGAAATAAATAATTGAATCATTGACTGCAGAAACTACACGAGTCTTTTTTTTTCTTTCCAAAATTCCATTTTTGCTGATTTTACAATCTAAAAAGTTATTTGCAATAATGAGTAAAGAAATGGCAAGAATCAAGTAAAGCCACATTATAGGTGTATAAAATCTACCAGTTAAAAAAAAACAATAACCATTGGTTAAAAAATAAATCAGTTTTTTTTAAAGTAGTAGAAGCAAAAAATTTTACTTCTTTTGTAGACAGAAGTGATATTAATAGAATCCAAATTTAACTCTTATTTATCGCGAAGAGTTTCTGTTTCTTCAGATTTATGTTACTATTTTTTTATCTGTAAAATTCCTATAGAGTAATCTTTAATTTTAAATTGTTGTTTAAGTTTATAGTCTTGAAATATTATTTATAGAATTAAAATTTCATTCTTTTCAGAACGTTTTCAGTTTATTATTTCATTCTGTGTGCAAAAAATAAAAAGTATGAAATTTATTTGTTTGATATTAAGAATAATTTGTTTAATTATTTTTTTTATTTCCTTTCATTGTAGAGAAAGCTTAGTTTTAGGATGGGAATTAATGGCTGTCTGCCTGTCGTTCTTCCCACCCTCAATCAAATTTCAGCCTTATTTAGAAGGCTACATTAAGAAACACCAAAGTAGTAGTCTTGACCCTCCAGATGTAAGTATTTTATATAAATTTCTTAGATTTTTCTAAATAAAAGTAATTGTTCTTTGGTGTTAATATATATATTTTTGAAAATGAATTCTATTTTTTTTAACAATGTCAAATTATTATTCTGTTATTTATTTCTCTTTTTGTTTTGGTGTGTAAAATGCATTAGATGGTAATTTATAAAACTGTTTTGAGAGGAGGCATGACATATTCATTTAACTGTTTGAAAATATTTCATCAAAAATTGCTTATTTGAGGATATATATCCAAGGAAATTTTATATTTAAATGGAAGATTTTTCTGCTATAAAATAGGTCTAAGTATTTTGTTAAGAAAGTAATTAGCAGAAATGGTTACTTTATTTCAAATAGAAACCACTAATTTCTAAATCACTTTTTAAAAATTTTACTTATAAAATATAAAATCTGGATTAGGTTAATTCTTTTATAATTGCTCATTGTTATATTAAGTATCACATTGGTCTTTATTTATTGAAGATACTTCTCTTGGTGGTTTTCGTAATCATCTAAAATGTTGTAGTCACTTCTTAATACATAAAGAAGGTATTTGTCATTCAGAACTGAATTTTTCTGCAAAAATTCAAATTTTGAATTGGTTTTTTATTTACAGCACCTTACATTCATGATACTCCTAAGCAAACTGTCAATCCGAATCAGTATGGCACTTAACATGCTAATTTTTTAAATGTATATTTTAATTCTTACCATTTTATAACTATACAAAATGTTTAACAGATTTGTATTTTGAATAATTTTTAGTTAAAAATCAGTCAGTATGCATTAGTATGTGGAAAGAGATTGGAGCAGATCTCCCATAAAGGTGCTGCAAGAAGTTTAAGGAAGCCTACTGTGGAAGAAATCGAGCAATCCAGAGTATGTGGTCTAAGTTCATTCATGTTTATTTTCTCTTTCATGTACATATAACTCTAAATCATATTCTTTAAAACACATTTTGAAATCAATAGGATAATTTTCTTCAATAATTAAAAAATAAGATAATGATACAGAAGACATATAATTTGAAGTGTTGTTTCTTAATTTGAAATAAATTATTTTATTCTGAATAATACCCTAATGATGATATATATTAGCAATATATTATCTCTTTCACATCCTGAGCTTTTATTTAAATTTATTCTCTGTGTTTAGGATATATAGGAGCAACATGGATGTGAAAAACTATTTGTGAAGCTGCATATTTAAATATATAAATAACCAATTGCCTTGAAATGGATATTAATGCATTTTTCAATTATTTTATTCTATAAAATAATTTAACTCGTGTGAAAAATTTTACTCATTTTCCTTGATAAAAATATTACGCAATTCATTTTATATTATATTATTTGCACAAATTATGTTTTACTCATATAGTATTCACCTTATATCTAATGAGTGTAGTTAAATACATGATTCAGATAATGCTTTTGTTGCAGACTTTTCTTTTTTATTTATTTGTATATGTACTCTATAGAGTATTGTTTTGATTTTCTAGATTCAAATATTTCGACCTTCAATGTTTGGAAATACTCTTGAGGAAGTAATGACTCTGCAGAAGAAAAGATATCCAAATTATCGTTTACCATGGATTCAGACGACTCTGTCCGAAATCATATTAAGTCTCAATGGAGCTCAAACAGAAGGGATTTTTCGGTAATTCAGCTCATAATTCTTTATTTTTTATGTATCATGCAAATTAATTTTATTCCATTATTAATTTTGACATTGAAATTTAAATTTTACTGTTAAAGTATAAAACTTGCTATTTCATAAGAGAAATGAAATCAGATAAAATTTGAAATTCTCCTTTATTTTGTGATTGAATAAGTTATTCCATAGAATAACCACCTATACCTCATTAAAATATAAAATAACAAGTATGAAGTAAAATGATAAGTTAGCTTTTAATATTAGGTTACTGAATTTTAATCTTCTTGGTTTATCTTCTTACATTAAAGCATTAAATATCAAAATTGTCTTGAAGATGAATTCTTTAAATAGTGTGAATAAAAAGAGAAGGGAGATAAGGAAAGCAAGGTTTGACTCTTTACTAATTAAGTGTGATGTTAAAAAGAACAGTTCTTTGCTTAATTGTGAAAAGTATATGAAGTCAATTCATGCTCAATATATATCAAGTGCAGAGTCAATTCATGCTCATGTAATATATATTAAGTGCAGAGTCAGTTCATGCTTATTTTATATATATCAAGTGTACCACACCAATTTTATTTTGGAATTCATTGCAAATTTTACAGAAGGATGAAAGGCTTGATTTCACAGCACATCATAAGAAAACTGGCAGTTAGATTACAGGCTTAATTTTGTTTGTCATGATACTGTGGCATCATATGAATTCACTCCAATTTATTTTTATTTAAGAATATAACTCTGTACCATGCATTAATTTTTTGGAATAACTAGTTAATATGTGAAATTAAAAATTGATTACATTTTTTAAATTGACTTCACCTTTATTCTATGAAATATCTAGATATTTTATAGAATAACCGACTTAATTCATTAACACCCAAATTAATTTAAAGCATGGATTTCAATAAATTTCTGTTCAATTGAACGATGAAGTAAAATTAAATAAATAGAAAAAACCTTGGGGGTTAAGAAAAATAAAAAATAGGTAGAAAATCATTTTTTAAAATTTTTTTGCATAAATATTAAAGATTTTTTAAATATCATAAAAATTACTTTCTACTTCCTTCCATTACCTCAAAAAATTAATTAATAGTAAAATAAAAAAAATCATGATGAGTCAACATTTTTACTACAAAATCTGGATAACTGGTGGTCTGTGCCTGTTGAAAATTGTTTAGGAGTTTGGATTATCTAATGTCTTGCTAGACAAAGCAAAAAAGAAACAATGAAATGCAATTTGTTTAGCCACAGAAGTGAAAATATAACCTCGTCAAAAGAGGACACTGGGCATTAATGGTTTAAGCACTGTAATGGCAACATATAGATATTTTCAGGCTAACTAAATTAAAGTTTTTTTTTAAATCTTGTCTTTTAGAGTACCAGGAGATGTTGATGAGATCAATACTATGAAGATGAGAATTGATCAGTGGGAACTTATTGAATGTGATGATCCTCATGTTCCGGCATCTTTACTGAAGCAGTGGTACAGAGAGTTGTTTGAACCTCTGATACCTGCTGATTATTATGAGGAATGCATTGCCTATTGCAATGATGCAGATGCTGCTGTTCAAATAGTGAAGAATTTACCAGATTTAAACAGATTAGTGTTTTCTTATCTCATAAGGTTTTTGCAAGTAAGCATCAAGTTTTACTTTCCATTTTTTAAAAATTATTATTTTACTATCTGATTTTGAGAGTTTTTCAAAAAAAGTTTCTTGTCTGGTTTGTTTATTGCTTAAAAAATGGATTATCTAATAAATTTTATTGCAGACCCTTAATGTGTTTAATATCCAATTTCAAGGCTTATGTGCAATGCAGTAATATATTTATATTTCTTAGAAACAACTTGAGGTACTCTATTTATGTACTAAATGTTTTTTAAAAATTTGTCTTGTCATGTTAACATCGTAAATCAGCACTGTTACATTTATTCCTAGAAAATTTAAGGTATTAGAATATATGCAGCCCCGTGCTGCCCACAAAGAAGAAATATAAGGCAACTGCAAAAATTTCTGGGAATTTCATACTAGTTAATAAAGGGGTTTTTTTCCTTCTTTTGTGTATTTAAAGTTAAAGGAAGTTTGTTTGTAAAATAAGTTAAATGAAATTCTTTTCTATATACATCAGTGATAAAATGTTGTGGAATATTTTTTATTATGAAGAACAGGTCTAAACTGATACTGGCTAGTTCTACAAACATATTTTTGAATAAACATATGGTGTGGAATGATTGTGAAATACTATTTCAGAAATTAATGAAAATTCACTCCTGCACATGAACACAAATTCATTTAATTTTTAGATCTGTTACAATTATTTACACATATTATAATAACATTTTTTCCTTTCAGTTATTTATGTGACTTTTGAGTCTTCATAACATAATTATCAAATGTCAAGGATTAAAATTTCGGTGATTGAGAATTCTTTGTGAATTTTTTTTAATTCCTAAATTCTGTTTTTTTTTTTTTAACTACTGCTGTTGTTATAGATCAAATTTGGAGTGAAAAAAGTGATGACATGAAATGTTTAGGTTGTTTAAAAATATATTAATATTTGGTTATTTGAAATTATGGGAAATGTTTGGATCGGCAGAGGGGTAGCTATCATCATACAGGTATGCTACAGTAGCTTGGGATGCTTACCAACAATGTATGCATGTGCTACACGCAATGGGACTCAAATGCAAAAGCAGAGCTGTATAAGTAAATAAAAAATGTATTTAAGGATATCCAGAGAGGTGTTTAATATACTGGCAGCAGCAAAGACATATAATACATTTAACACTCCATTAGTCACAATATCTACTAGATACACATGCAATCTGCATCTACTAGCTACTTTTAATTTTTTGGATTTTTCTTGTAGAATACTCATTTGTATTCTCATTAAAATTATTTAATATTATTATAAAGAAAAATTATCAAAACTGGACATACATATCATAGAATTCATTTTATATCTGCTAGAAGATGAGAATTATTGTGACTAATTGAGGGTTGAAGTTTCTGTTTGGAATTGTAATGATCTTTCCAAAAAAGGTTTGCAGGAAGAGATGTGAAATATTTTTCCTCTTGATATTTCAGGTATTTGCTGCTGAGGAAAATTGTGCTGTAACGAAAATGGATGCAAAGAATCTAGCGATGGTGATGGCTCCCAATTGCTTGCGATGCACTTCAGAAGATCCTTCTGTCATATTTGAAAACACTCGGAAAGAAATGGCATTTATTCAAACTCTAATACAGCACTTGAATACCAGCTACATGGAAGGTGTAGTGTAGGTGGGATTTTATGAGTAAATAAACAACAAAACCTCTACAAAACATTAAAACACCTCTAATTCCATTACTGATTTTATCAAAGGAAGATGTGGATTTAGTTGTTTCCCACTGAAATTCAGTAACGAATGTTACTATGCATGTCAGTTAAGGTTTGAAAAAATATTTTATATAGGAAATTGTTAACTTAAGCTCATAAAAAATATAGAAAATGTTATTCAAATATTATAATACTGGTGCTATTCCACCTCATTAAGAATATGTGTATATACATATGAACTGTGTTTGTGAAAAACAAAGCCCTTTCATTAATAATTATAAAAAGTTCTGCTGAAGCCAAAAACTCAATTCACTTTTAAAAATTTTTAAAAAGTGTCATTTAATCGTAAAGATGGCATTTTAATTATCTAGACTTTGTATTTGACTTTGTTTAATTTCATGTTTACTGGAATTCCAAAATAAAGGAACTTTTCATTCTTATAATTCTATTCAACATTCTAAAAATGAAGGTATTGATTTAAATTCAAATTAATAGTTTAATAAAAAAACATCAAAAAGAAACAAATATCTCTCATTCACTTAAAAACGTTTTATCCAAAATTTTATTTATTATAACCACAAAAAGACAACTCTATTGTCAATAAAATGGGCTTATTACAACAAAAGGAAATTTATGTATTTATTTTTTTTCTTGTAAATATAGTAAAGACCTAAATGGTTTCGAATGTCGGAAACCTCAGAACTGTTAGATATTGTGAAAGTTACTGGCTTTTCAGATTTCTTTTTTGTCATTTCTGTTCACGAGTAAGCATTTTTTAATCGGCCAATTATTTAATTATTGGAATGGCTTTCCAATTAACTGAGTTAAGGCATTAATAACAAGTTGTGGAGTTGCTGAACCTTACTTTGGATAAGAGGTAAAAATGGTTCTCCTCGAAAATAAATAAGTGGAATTTTTCAATGGAATTTTGCAGGACCGTATTTAAATTGGGTTCTGAATGATTCATGAATTTACATTCATTGTTTCCCAATTAATTGTTCAGTTAATTTTTTTTTGAATTAATGAGCATGCTTAAAGTAGAAAGCATTTTAAAGAAAAAAATGGTAGTTCATAAATGGTTATTCAATTCATCATCAGAAACAAGGGAAAAAATAAATAAAAACAAAATTAAATTTCTTGATTTCTTATATAATGAGAAATAAATAATTTTTGAACTTGGATATTTTTGCGAGAATGTAAAAAAAATTATATATATATTGTGGAATGCTGTTTAAACATTTTTTTCATTTACTACATATCGATAGAGATACAAAAAAAAAAACATTTTTTTTACATTTTTAATTTTTACATTTTGAAGTTTATTTACATTTTTAATTATAAGTGATATGTAATAATGTATAATTAAATGTAATCATCATACTGTTCATCTGGTTTTAAAAATATTTTGTGTTCATTATTCTCTTTTGTATGAAAAACTGTTTAGCCTGTCCTTTTCACTACTTTTTAAAATTTTATTTTGTTTGCTGCCATAAATTTATATATACATAGAAACCCAAAATAAGCATTTAATTAACAATCTAAAATTTAATTAGACTATTAAATGTGATTCTATATGATTGGTTAGCTTGCAAGTATACTAACTTAAATATGAAACTTCAATTAAAAGGAGGATTAAATATCATTAAGAAAAATTTGTTGAGACTGATTTCTTGGCATTCTCTGTGACAGCTAAATTTTAAATTAGTCATTTGATATTGTTAAATGTAGTGTATTATAATTCTCTATTCTGATTTTTTAAATGCCCATAATATCATTCTTAATTTTCTTATTAAATTTGTTTTCATAATCATTTTCCGAAGTGCTGTAGAAAACTTCAATAGACCCATAAAGTATTTTATAGCACGTTTCCATCTAAATTTTGTTGTGCAGTCTGTTGATCTAGAAATTATGTTATGGACAACTATTATTGCTTTTACTTAAACTGTTAAATCAATTTTTTTTAAATTCTGAATCATCTTCTGTGATTTTATAAATGTATATCTAAATATTTCATGTTTTTATTGAAATTTTTGCTTACATAATTCTTTTCTGACCATTTTTAGTTAAATGTTACTTAGACTGTCATTTTTAGTAATGACAATGATTTAGAGGTTTGCTTACACTCTTTGATATGTTCTAAAGTGAAAAAAAAAAAATCTTAATTTTAAGGGAGGGGGGAGAAATTATTTATGGGAAGGAAAATAATCAATGTGCCATTATAATGGTATTAAAAGTTTTCTTTCCTTTATTATTTAGCACTGAATTTGACATTTTAGCACAATGTTTTTAGTTTAATTTGTCCATTCATAATTTAAATCAAAGTATTGTCTTAGTTTATATTTACTTATCTGACTTTCTATTTCTTACATAATATTTCAGTGCTTGCCAGTCATCATAATTATATTAATTTATTAGTAAACTTTTTAGAACAGAAAAGATGTATACATTTACTTGATTGAATTATCAAAATATGCCATTCATTAAGATATGTTTTTTTTCAACTGAAACTATTTCATACCAATTACCAATGGTAGCTGGTAAAACAGTTATTTTTTTTAATAATTGTTACAATCTTTTTTAATATAGAATAAAATGATTATTTTTATGTGTAATAACAGTTATTTCAACTTATGTTCTGATTTCATAATGGTTTATTGGTCATAAACAATAAAAGAACAGCAATGCAATTTTTTTTTATATTGGTTTTTATTTTAAAATTGTTTATTGCTGTTGTTTTGTCTGGAATATTTTTCTTTGGAGAATATTATAATGAATGACATTTAAAAACAGTGTAACAGATAATTTATTTTAAACTTTATATCTTTATTTTTGTAAATAAAAAGCTTGGCCCTTTTCCCCCATTTTTTTTCTTTTTAATTAAATTTTACCCTTGCTTTTCAGTTGAAATTAATGTTTTAAAGACAATCAAATTATTTTGGTATTTTGAAAAGAATCGAATGCAGATTTTAAAATAGAGATCCACAATCTACTTTGTATTTCAA
>BGPR01013290.1:0-26424 GCA_013235015.1 Araneus ventricosus
GTATTTAATTCAGTTTCACTGAAACGTATCGGAAAGCAATATTCTTCGTGACATTAAAGACTCATTTTTTAAAAAGTTTTATTTATTTTTCCTTTGCAGAATTTACAATGTTGCTCAGCAGCTGCAAATTGCATTTTGCCCCGAAGGAAACTTGCGGCTAAGCAAATATCGAATAATAGCAAAAGCAGTAATGAGAATTTAATCGTCTGAATTTTATACCGTGTTTGTTGTCTGGAGTTCTATTGCTGAAAAAGTTCTTGCTTATTTTTTAGGTCTGGAAATATTTTTTGAAATGATTTAGAAGAATTTATATTTATTTTTGTTTGTACTCTTTTAAACGAAATTTAATACTTGAAAAATGATGCTGTGGAGAAAAATGTCTGTTGTTTTTCAGTTTGTTGTGGAAGAAATCGTGCGTTATCCTACACGCCATTGGTATATTAAAAATACTAACGGGGAAAAACATAATAGCATATTTAAATAGTTTGAATCTTCTAAAATCCTTAGTTGCTGTGTTTATTCTTTCATCCTACTGATTGTGTGTTTGCTGAAATACAATTGATCGCTTTAAAAATAAAGTTAAGAAACACGCACAGAATAAGCAGAAATAAACTTACAAGTTGTTCTTACATCTATAGAGTTTACTTTAAGCTAATTACCATAAAATGCAATACACTAAGAATACTTTATTAGGATTTATTTCGATAGAAATGCTAGCTTATACCACTGCTAAGTATAGAATCTATGATAAATCTAAATTTTCAGGCGAGTTAAATGGGAGTTTCATTTTGCAAGTAAATTGACCTTAGAATACTTCTTACTTTTTAAGGAAAACTGCTTCTTTGTTGAATATTGGATTTAATATAGTTCTGCACTCAAATAATTAGTAATCATGGTATAGCTGAAAATCAAAAATCTAAATGAGCATATCAGCTCAAAACATTTGAGTTGTAAGATACCATAAAATTTTGATGTTGTATCTACTATTTTATATTAAGCTCAAATCTGGCAACATGGAAACAACGTTGTATGAAGAGGACGGTAAATCTAGCCATCTTTTCTTAACCATGGCTAACTTATGAACAGAAATGACTTTAATTGTTACAGATTTCAATATTTCCGAAAATTTTGTTATTGATTTGAAAACAAAAATTCTTTTCCATAAGAAATAATATGCATAATAAATTCACTATCTTTTGGTTTGATATTGAATTATGAAGTTTTGTGGAACTTAAAGTTCTACAAAGAGAGTTTTTTTTCCGTCTGATACATCAAGCCTCATATCCAGACCATCTGGACAGTAAATGACTAAATCATAAAATAGGAAACTAAATGAGATTTTTCTCTTGGTACACATTTTCTTTTGGTACACATTTGAAATTAATTCACCAAATGGTAATTCTCATTTTATATGAAGAATATTATCTTCAGAAGCGCCACATTTAAGAATTAACTTGTTGTATGTATCAGTTGAATGATTTAAACAAGAAAATCTAAGGCTTTTATTGTGTATCTTAAGACTTGATGTGTGGATTTCATATATGCGTTAGATGGTTATAAAAGTTGTTCGAAATTCAGTACGTCAATAAACACTGAGTTAAAATTCGACACAACAGCGGCCAAAAGGAGAAAAGAAGAAAATAAATCTAATAGAAAAGGTTTTTACAAAATCACATTTATTAATGAACTAAAAATATCTTTATCTTTTTTTATTAATTATTTTCTTCGTTTTAGATTTTTATTTATAATTCATTATTATAAATATTATTGATTCTTGAAATCAATCTTTTCTCTAACTCACTACTAGGTGGCGCCCCTGCTATGGAATGAAAATTCAATTAAGCTAATATGTTTACTTATAATTATTGTCATAAAGACTACTTAAGAGTGCAATCTTTCATATTCTGTCGCATAAAGAAGCGAGTAAAAAATCGATTACAAAATTCGATTTTTACAAACATGAACCAGTCAAGTCATAAAAGTTTATAAAAAAAAGCTGTGATTTGGAGTTCATAACATTCAACAAAACTATTCAACAAATCATTATGTAGCAGACGTAAACAATTCCAGCCGAAATCGTTTGAAATGAGTTCCGAGACCGGATGCAAATATTGATTATGCAACCAGAGTAAATATTATACTTATGATTTATGACTTTTAAATCGATAAAGTTAGATTTCAGAATGCGATGCGTCGTTAGACTGTGTGGAATAAAACAGTATTAAAACGATAAAGAAGAAATCAGCTCTACAAATTTAAATTAAAGGAGGCCACAAAATATTAAGAATGTGTTTTCTAACATGAAGTATAAAATATCTGATACGCTCGACTTTGCTCGGGATGAAAATATTTATGACCATTTTTTAAAAACATATACACTATTTTTAATGTAAAAACAATTTTTTATAAAATATTATAATACACAAATTCCAATTTTATTTAAAAATAAAATGAGAATATCAGTTGCGCCAAACGATTTCTAATTCCTGTAGCTCCTCGGAAAATTACAAAAGTATCAAACGATTTCTGAAACCCGATGAAAGTCAATTTTTTAAATTAATTAATTAAGTTATTAATAATTTTCCAGAATGATATATATATTATACATACAGAATTCAATTAAACACTACGGGTTGTAACTCGGAAACAAATAAATGAAATGGTTTGAAATATCTGTAATATTTTCATTTAATAAGAATGGTAACATATGGGTTGTTTTGAGTTTAGCTTCGATGTAAAGTGAAGATATTTAATTATCTCTTTGACTATCTGTGTCCAGAATTTAACACAGATCTAAGATTATGGTATCAAGACTACATACCAGGTTTCATTTTATTTTTTGTGTTATTGCGGTCAGACAATAAATGTCTGCCTGCCCTTTGACGGATTGGTCCATAACTATACACATATTATCTACAATTATGGTGTAAATATATATACTAGAATCTAGCCATTTAGCTTGTTGCGGTTTTGAGTTATTACGTTCAAACGCACACGGATGTGCGGATCTCATCAAAAATTTGATACAGATCTATAATTTTGCTGTAAAGATCACACATCAAATTTAATTCATCTAGCGTATTTCGTTTCTGTATAGTATTTACAGACAGACTGGCGGAAAGATTTTAATTTTTTTCAGACTAATGGGGGTCTAAAATGAGAGGTTTTATTAAAAGGTTAAGGTTGAATTTTTTGACGATTACAATAGTTTCTTTTTTGCATATAATAAACTGAAAAAAGAGTTGTACTATGGTTTTAGGTGATAATGATGATACAAATTATTTATTTTTTTTCTTATTGTAGGAATTTATATGGTTTAGGCTTACTTACTAAATCTAGAATAATTTCTCTCTATTTTTACAACATTCGGCTTTGTGTCCGAAACTTAGGCTTAAATCATTAAAACCTTACAATAAGCTTGCGCGTTTTATGCTCCATGGAAGGAAATCTTATAACATGGTTTCAATGCAATAGAACCAGCGGGAGTGGTCTTCCCTAAACTTTCTAGTATACTTACCAAAATGGTGTCATTTTCCCTCCCCCACCCGCGCGAATAAAAATTGCGAAACTTCTCTAACCCAGAATGCCATGACTATACAAAAGTTTTTTTTGGCGCGCGTGTAAGTCGAAAGGAGGGTGTTAGTAGTAGAGCGATTTTGAAGGTCATGAGTAGCGCCAATATGCAATTTGGCCTTCTCAGATAACGAAAATCTAATAAGCAATTTGAACGCCGTATTTTTAACCGATTGAAATGAAAATTGGATCTACCATTAGGGTTAGAAGATCACATACCAAATGTCACATATCTGAGTAGTTGTATTTAGGAGTTATGGCGTTCAGAAGTATGCGATTATACAGACTGACAGACAGTCGCCCTTTGACGGATTTGGCCCAAACGTTTATACGGAGCTACATTCCTGATGATAAAACTGTGTACCAAATTTTATCCATC
The DNA here is from genome assembly GCA_013235015.1 of Araneus ventricosus. Lineage (NCBI taxonomy): Eukaryota > Metazoa > Arthropoda > Arachnida > Araneae > Araneidae > Araneus > Araneus ventricosus. The sequence goes on from BGPR01013290.1 coordinate 3,953, forward strand.
TAGCTATTCAAGTTTTTGAGTTAAAGTGTTCACATGAACGTGGACAGACAGACAGACGGACTTCCCATAGACGGATTTTGTCCAAAATTTGACAGAAACCTACAAATTATGTGTAAAGATTACAATTCCAAATTTCATCCCTGTATATCTAAAAGTTTTTGAGTTATCGTGTTCACAGACACACAGAAGACATGATTCCCAAATTGTGTTTTTCGGACTCAGGGAGGTCTGAAACGTGGAGATATGTCAAAATCTCGAGTTCTAGTTTTTTGACGATTAGAATACTTTCTCTTCGTATACGAGAAAGTAAAAATACTTTATATGGATTATTCTCACAAAACTTGCTTATAGCACGATGCTTCTAAAGCACGATTTAAATATTGCACAGGACTCCTAAAGCTAACTCCTAGGACTCCTAACTCCTAATGATTTCAGTATAATAAGGCCCTCTTAAACACGATTTCAATATAACACGGTATTCCTAAATGTCGGTTTCATTATGACATGGCACTAACAAATTATGATTTCGATTTAGCTTGACACGTATTACCCTAATCTATATAAAAATTAGTACATATTAAGGCTAAGTTTGCCATAACATGATATAGGGGAAAGTGGAGTAAATCCGAGTAACTAAGACTCAAAGGCCTGTTGGAGTTAAGCTATTCGACATAAAGTTCATCAAATTTTATTAAAACATTCATTGTTTAACGGACTACAGTATATCATTCGTGAAAAATCCTAGTTTCATCACTTTTTTTATCAATGATTTATTTATATTATGATTCTATTTTATATGGCAATTTAAGAATATTAGTTACAAAATTCACTTGTAAAGCAGCTGTCTTCTTCCTCCGCGCCACTGCAGATTTCGTGGGCCCAGCTGAAACAATTTCTTCATTGTATCTACCCTTCTCGTTTATTTAAATTAGAAAATACATCATTAAAATATAAACAATCAACTTTTAAAGTGTTTTTATAATCTCCATCCGAAAAATCATCAATATCGTCTTGTACGGTCTTGCGCCATTTGGAGTCCCCGGTTTTACGCCGCGTCGAGAGTTTATAAAATCGAAATAGAGCCACGCAATTATTGGACTAAATCCTTATTGTTTGAAATGGTTATAAATCCTTAGTAAACATAAAATAACCTGGACTTAATATAGTTTTTATAACAGTAATGATTATTAAGTAAGGATAGTATAAAACAAACGAGTATTAGAGAGTTGACGTCTTAAAACAAATAATTCTCACAGACATTGTGAATTCAACAGCAACAACACGGCCACTATGACCATTCTTTCTTCTTGACTAGTGAAGTATAATCCAGAATCTGTCTACTAGAAAGGAGAAATAATAGTGCCATAATCAAGGTACCCTGTTTAATCCCACTACCCGGTTTCACCCTCTTTGCCCTATATTAGTTCTTAGTTTAGCACTGCTTTGATACAATATGGAAAAAATTAATCGCATTATAAAAGGATAGAATTAAAAAAATCTAAGAACCAACTTAGTAAGAAAAGAACATGAAGATAAATAGAATTAAATTGCAAAACACTGTATTTAGTGTTTTTCATTTCGTAGGTTGCTGAGATACATTATAAAAAGAGAATGTCTTAAGCAATTAAAGTTTAAATAATGAAGGAATAATTAAGGCAAAAACATTCTTAATAAAGATTGGGTTTTTCGGTACATTATTTAAACAGTTTGTTATCCATTACTAAAAAGCAAACAACTGCTTGGTTGGTTAATCTTGTTCGCAAAAAAGTCTAGAGTTTCTAAAATTTTTTAAAAAAGTAATGATAATCAACTTTGTTAAGTGTAATTATTTCACTAAGACGTGTATCTTAAGTTCAAACACATAATCATAATCATTTGTAATGCCATTCCAAAGTTCTAAAATCTTTTGGCTTTTCCTCAGGAGCCATTAAATGGAATCAGCAGATTAAAAAAATCATTTAAACGCTTAAATAAGATTTTTTCGGTTAACATTTCGAACATAACTAACGATATATAATAAATCAAGCTATACTTTATATATTAAAATAAACATGAACGACCTGCAATTGCAAAGAATGAAATATATTCATTAAGAGCAGCGAATTTAATCGCTGGGTCCCTCAAGGTAAAAGATTCCAAAACTTTAGCAGAATAATATAATTGTTCAGCAAACAAAGTAATTAGATACGTTGGAATATAAGAATAAGTAGCTCATTTAATAGTTTTTATTGGTCTCCGATATACTTGGTAGCTAATATTCCCAAAGAACTTAATTAATGAGAAGAAAAGAACGCAATTAGGAGAATAATGTCGGAAACTTTTTTAAGTATAGCTGATAGAATTCAAAGATGTATTGATAAGGTTAAATTTCAGTTTGCCCATTAGTTTCCAACTATTCATTAAATGGCTCTTTGTCATAAAATTTGAGGTTGTGTAGTTTGACGTTATGATTAAGTTGAAAAATACATATTTTTTCTCTTATTAAATAGTTTTTAATTTTTATTGCAAAAGGAGTTGCGAAGTGTAAAAAGAATATTCGAACCATTTTGTTATCTTGTTTAGTGTTTTAAATTTTTTGAATATTTCACAATGTTCTGTTGTTTAGAATAGGAACTGATCCGCAGATAACGTTTTTATAAAAAATCATACCATTTCTTTTTTTTTGCATTTTTCGAAGATATTTACAGAATCCGTATCGAATGATAAGCATCTGCCTTGAACAATACGAGTATTTTAAAATGTAGAAAAAATTTAAATACATGAAAAGTACACTTAGAGAGATCTCCAAGAGCCTTATCACGAATAAGTATATACACATTTCTTGGATCAAAGCTCACGTGGGCTACGATGGAAACGAGGAAGCGGACAGATTAGCAAGAGAAGCTGCGGAGTCTGATAGAGACCCACTATCGGTTAAGGCTCCGATTTCCTTCCTGAAATCAATCTTCAAGAAAAAAATGATGGAGGACTGGCAGTCAGACTGGGAAGATGAAGATACGGGGAGGTCCACATTTAACATCCTGCCAAGAGTCTCGACTCAACTATGCTACTGAAAAAGGGAAGAAATCCTGTTTTTTACAGGACACGACCCATTTCCCTCGTACTTGAAAAAGTTTAACCACGCCTTGACAGAAAATTGCCATGTGGAAGCCCAAATGGCAATCCCTTGCATTATGCGACAGACTGCATTCTGACTGCATCCTTCCACACGACTGAACCGACACAGCAACATGAGCTAATCTGGTTCCGCAACGTCGCTTCCAACAAAGACTCCCGACTTAAAATCCCACGATTTCTACGCCATCTTAGTGATTTTCAAGAGATTTTCGAATAAATCCATTATCATCATTCACTTCAAGCCTTTTCCATTACCTGCAAGCCGACATTCGGAATTTTTCGTGCCCTCTTCGTCGAAATGACAGCGCACCTAAACTATACTCCGCTTCCACACAGAAGAACTTCCTCTTTTTGGAGGAAAGAACAATGAACAGAACAGACACACATGTGCTTTAACACTCGCATTTTAGTTCGTTTTTGTGGACTTCTTTATTTGATTAGTTTTTTTTTTCTTTTTCTCTCCTGTTTGTCGATATTGTGCATTTCGTAGTAATTTTTCTTCCATTTTTACAGTTTTTGTTTGTATATGGTTTTATATAATACTCCCCTTAGTTTCTTGTATACTATCCCAGATTCTAATATTTGTATTTTTGTAACCTTTTCCATCTCTCTGCCTCCGCCATTATTTGCTAGACAGTTAAGGAGCGTCTTCCGATGTCTCTTCCACTTCATGTCCTCAACACTGTTTAAATAACCAAGAGGTTATAGTCGCAGGGGTATGAAGTGGTGTTCTGTTCTGATGTGCAAATATTAAGGACCATTTCGTAAAATGCGAAAAATTTCGAATTAATACGAAAACTATGTTTCGAAATCAGTTCTGGAGAATTGTGTGACATTCAATCGAGTATCATGCACATTTTTCAGTGAAGATTCGGTCACGAGGTCAATTAGGGAGGCCACCAGAAAGGGATGAAGGCGAAAATGGAGTCTGACCCATCCTGTTTTACAGAAAGTTGATAACGAGATGTAACTTTTATAAATGATTATGTTTAATGTACATAATATGTAATTGCATTTTCGTAAACACAGCACAAATATTCGGGAAGATGTAAAGGTTTCTTCAAAAATTCCCAAATTTTTCCGCATGGTGTTTGCTGATAACATAAGGAATTTTAATTCAAATTACACAAAATTTGCTGAACACATCAAAATGTGTTTCAGAAGTATTGTATTAAAACTTTGAAGTAAATACGTTGAATATAAGAGGAAATATGAGTGTTTGTACTAAATAATTTTTTACTACAAATGTGCTAGATGCAACGGAATTTTTCTTTCATAACTTCAACGCCAGATATATAGAGCAACTTTAAAAAAAGTTTCAGTTGAATCCCATTAAAATTTAGGCGCACATCGGCATTTCAGTGAGGTGAATTTAAATTTCTCCTTGAGAAAAGCTAAGTGATGAGGATTCTTGCACAAACTGAAATTTTTTAAATTTGAATCTTTGAACAGTAACATTGAATTTTAGGAAAATTGAAAATCCTGAAAACCCATGTACACTTAAAAATTAAATACATTATTTAAATTGCATTTCCTCGAATACCAATCGAAGATTCAAGTTTAAAAAATATCAGTTTGTGTAAGAACCCTCATCATTTAGCTTCTCTTAAAGAGAAATTGAAATTCACGTCACTAAAATGCCGATATGCGCCTAAATTTTATTGGGATTCAACTGAAATGTTTTTTACAGTTGCTCTACTACAGTTTTCGAAAATGCATGTAAATAATATGCGTATCATACATAATCATTTATAAAAGTTACATCTCGTTATCAGCTTTCCGTGAAACAGGATGGGCCGAACTCCATTTTCGCCTTCATCCCTTTCTAGTGGCCCCCACTAATTGCCCTCGTGACCGAATCGTCACTGAAAAATGTGTATGATACTCGATTGAATGTCACACAATTCTCCAGAACTGATTTCGAAACACAGTTTCTATCAGTTATATATTAATATCAGTTATATAGTTTCAATCTCTATATATTAATTGCAAATTTCTCGCATTTTACGAAATGGTCTTTAATTTTTGCACACCACTGTAATATAAAAAATGGCATTTAGTAAGCTCATGGGAATTTAGAGTCAAAAACTTGTAAATCTTTGAAGTCAAGTCTAATAATCCTAAAATGCACGAATTGACGTCCTGCAATCTACAGTATAAGGTGGAGCACCTTCTTACATTGGATGAGGTATTTAAAAAGTTCTGCGACAAATTTTACGGACGAACAGGATAATAGTCTTGCATTCACTTTCTCTAATTGCAGTTGTCCAAGGAACCTCACTATTCCGAGAGTTAAGATAACATTTTAACACGTTCCGTGCCAAGCAGTTTCTGCTCGATTTTTCATTCAGAGCATTTGATGTTCTGGTACTTACGTATTAACGCCACCGAGGCTACAGATTGGCGGTAATGCGCCAATAAAGAGCAATCTTGTTTACAAAACCCGCCAAATTGGCGTTAATACGTAAGTACAAAAACCGCCAAATTGGCGGCACTTAAAAACCGCCAAATCTGTAGCTGCGGTGGCGTTGGCGGCACTTAAAAACCGCCAAATTGGCGTTAATACGTCAGTACAAAACCCGCCAAATTGGCGGCACTTAAAAACCGCCAAATTAGCGTTAATACGTAAGTACAAAAACCGCCAAATTGGCGCCACTGAAAAACCGCCAAATTGGCACCACTTAAAAACCGCCAAATTGGCGTTAATACGTAAGTACAAAAACCGCCAAATTGGCGTTAATACGTAAGTACAAAAACCGCCAAATCTGTAGCCTCGGTGGCGTTAATACGTAAGTACCGATGTTCTGACTAATTAGATGATAGATTTTTGAAGACTGATATATTATCACATAATATTTCTATATATCATCAACCCATAAGTAATTAGCTTCTTTAGCTTAGCTATAACATAATGTACCATTCATGGTACACGTGGTGCTGCGATCAATTTTAGCTTTTCGATTAGTGTGTACCACACGTGGCCTGAATGGAAAGTTTAACATGTATCAACCATGGCACACGTGGCACGGAACGTGTTAAATAAACTCATTGAACCGCTTGTATTAAGGATGCCAAAATAAAATGTACAGCACGAGTTGTGACTTCAACAATTATTTCGGCTAATTCATTTGGACGCCATATTGCAGTTGGTGATGAAAATTTCAGATTTTTTTGTGTAAATTGAAATCTATGGTCGGAGTAGTATATAAACCAAATTTGGTTACATTTGGCTGAACAGATTTTTTTACAGTCGTGCCATAGAAACCTCGCTTTAATTTATGACCGTTCTGTACATTGTAATAAAGCACAACTCTGCATTGTAAGAAGATGAATGTGTAAGCACTTGACGTTCACTTATTAAAAGTTCAAAGTCTATCGATTTTAAAGAAAATATTATTGAAATAAAAAAGATAAAAGAAAATTTTTGTAAAGAGAAAAAAAAAACTTTTATTTGAACAATTCTGCGAATATTGGTAGTAGAGTAAAAGAATGTTTATTTCCAACCTGGTTTTGAAAAAAAAATATTTAAATATTTTATCATTTTACTAGAAAAGTAAGCTAGTGTTTACTTTCTTTTCAGCAATCAAATTAAATCAAATTATAATAATTTGTTTTGTTAGATGCTGAACAATATATCTGAAATTCACACATATAACCACATTCATTGCTAATGAGCTTCCAGAGCTTCAAAATCTTTCTAACTTTTTTCTTAAGAAATTAAAAAGAGAAAACACATAAAAAAACTTGATAAAATTTTTAAATCTACCTAAGCTAATTCATTTCAAGCCCAGTATTTTGAGGAAATTTAATGCTATTTGTAGTAAAAGCAAACTAACTTCTTCGCACATTATTAAGGACCTCCTTTAATTTTAAAGAAAGTAAAATGTCCATTAACAGCATCCAATGAAATTACTTGAGCTAAAATGCAAAAAAATATTTTAGAATTATATATTTGTACAGCAAACAAAGTAATTAGGTGCGTTCAAATTTAATGAAACATTTCCTATTCTAATTCTTTTTATTGCTCTCCGATACATTTGGAAGCTAATATTCCCAAAGAACTTAATTAACGGGAAGAAAGAGAAGCATAATTAGAAGAATAATATTGGAGAACCTTTAAGTGCAATAGACAGAATTCGAGAATATTCTGACCTAGGGATTAAATTTCCATTTGTCCGTGCTATCCAAATTATTTATTGAAAGAGTGTCTATCTCATAACTTGGGGTTGTTAATCTTTTGTTTTTAGAATACCTATGGATAATAAACTTAATCAGGTAGAGAAATAATTTAAACTTTTCCTCTTGTTAGGATATTATTAATTATAATCACAGATGAATAGTTAACCCTAAATGGCCCAATTTTTAAAAATTGATTTTAAAATGTTTTTTGACTCTCATTTCTTGAATAAAACTTTGGAAAAATGCGCTAAAAAATCCTTTGTTTTAGGTATGGTTTATGGCTAAGAAAACAGTTTGCTATTAATTGACAACACTGGGCTTTATTGCAGAAAAAAATTTGCTTTATTAAATTCGATAATATCAAACACAGTTGATATTTAAGAACTAATAACATGGACAAGGAATTGTCTTCAAAATTATAGAATAAAATATGGTATTCTCACGCGTATAAACAAAACTAAAAAGATGAAGCCTCAAGTGAAAATCATCAGTCAGTTTATTAAATTTTTTTATCAGCACTCAGGTTGCCATCTATATGTTGTAAATTGATTTAATAACATTTTCAGCATGTATTCTACTGGCATTAACAGGCATTAGAGATTCAGTCTTATTCTCAAGCGTTTTAGAAGCCAAAATTGGGTATGTTGCTTAACCCTTTCAAGGGCGGTGGTTTCTCGTTGGAATCACATTTTTATGAGCTTTTTTTCTTATAGAGGCGGTAGTCTTTTGAAGATTTATTAGAAAGAATGCGTTTTTAGTATGTACTAATGACAATAGATGGCAGCACCAACTCTCTTTTCCCCTTGTGGATTTATACAGTCATTAACACTGTTTTTACGAAAAAAAAAATAAATTGCTTGTGCCCCTAAAAGGGTTAACCCGGGAGGACGCGCGGGGGTCATTTTATGACCCCAAGCTCTCGGAAAACACAGATTCCTATAAAACTAGTCACCTCTTTATTCCTTTCTTATCAGTAGCTGTGCTAGTCAACCCCCGCCGCCTTTTCTGAGTATTTAGAGAGTATTTCCGGAATATTTCATCCCTAATACACGTTTGGTCAGTTACTAAGGTTATTAAATGACCCCTCGTGTCTTTCTGTTTGTGCCACAGACTAGTTATTAAACGTAGCTGATACGGTCAGCTCGTTTTTTTCCTTGCCAAATTGAAGTATTCAGCTGTTTCTCACAATGCCGACTCTACAAAAAAGAAATGGAGTGTTCAAGTAAACTTCTTGTTGAAGTTGAAACTGATGAAGACAATGGACCTGGGGATGTTTCAGGAGAGATTTTTCAGATCATGAAAGTTTCTGCGAACATGATACAGAATCGGAAGAGGACGAAGGTTCTGTAAATGAAGATACGAATAACTTGGAATTATTTTCATCAAAAGAGGGCATTGAGTGAAAAAAAACAAAATTTAGGCAAAATATTCGCTGTCATAATATTGTGTCGCGCTGATCTGGAACAAAAGGACCAGCGAAAGAGCCCTGTGAAGAGTTGGGAGCTATTCATCAACGGTAATATAATACATATAATTATAGAGTGAACAAATATATTTATCGAGGAATATGCGCACCACACTTTTCACGTGAAAGAGATGCGCGAAAAATGAACCTCTAGAAATCCGTGCTTTATTAGCGGATAATAATGCAGTAGATTTGATAAAGCACTGTATTCTTAATGTCTAAAAGTCAAAAGCGTTATTATTCCAAATAAAAATATAATGATTTTAGCAGAGCAGGATTGAATTTTAGTTTGGGGTAAGTCTATGACCCCCGCGTGTTTTAGCGTTCGCTAAGGAGGCGCGCATTCTCTCGGGTTAAAGGGAAAACTGGGCCTTTTAGGGATAAATAAGGGAGAAAAGAGTTTTCGCTTGAAATTTTGAGAATGACTTATAGGATTTCAGATTTTTATTCTGTGTTTTATAAAACTTTGATTACAAAATAATCGAAATGACGTCTTTACGAGAACCCATATGGCGGCTTTTTTGTTGCTTTGGAAAATTATTTGCAGACATAGATTCTGGAAAACTGATAGGGATATCTTTAAGCAAAACAAACCAGTTTTAAAATATGGAAAAGATATAAGTACATGAATGATAATACATGTATTTGGCTTGGTTTGGAATTTTTATGGCGCGAGAAACAGGATATTGGATATACTGCTCCAGGTTAAAGGTAAAATGCAGAAAAAGCAGCTTGCAGTCAAAAACTGGCAAATCAAAAATATGAAGCGAAATATACTTTGTAATCGGGTATAACTTATGGGTTGTATAAAAATTAATGTTTAAGCACTTGAAATTCAATTAACGTAGATTCTGTGGTGGCATATTATCACAAGGACACAGACTGCTCAGCTTATCAACTTAATGTTTTCACTTTTAATTATTATTCTGTTTCCATTCTGTCCACCATTGATGCACGATAACTGCGCGTGTAAATATAGCTTCCTGTAAATAGTTTATTCATCTTTGTTATTGCGTCGTAAAAAAATTTAGTATTTTTATAAATCGCCACATCATGACGAACATGTCAAACATATAGCAAACACCTATAATTGGTGACCCGGACGTGAAATTCATTTACCAGTACATTAACAGTGAAATACATTTTTGTCACAGTATCTCACTTGGGGGGAGTATTTTTGGTCGCATATCATCGTTCAGGAGAGCAAGGACAGAAACTATTCAACTTAATGTGTTCACTTTTAACTGTTTCACTTTATTCTGTCCACCATTGATGTACGATAACTGCACGTGCAAATATGGCTTCCTGTAAATAGTTTATTCATCTTTCATATTGCGTTGTAAATAACTATAAATTTAGAATTTTTTATAAATCGCCTTATCATGATGAACATGTCAAACATACAGCAAACACCTATAGTTATATGGATTTGAAAGAAAATACCGTATGTAAATAATTCATAGTATATATGGCGATGCAAAATTTCGCATACAATCTCTTGTAGGAGGTAAAAGCACAAAGACAAGCTGGAACCGCATAACAATGCATGGCCGGAAGCGCCACCCTACTGAGCTAGAAAATACACCCAAGACACAGAAATGACAACCTAGTAATGGGTGGAACTCCTTCTTTGGCAATATTTTACACTTGAGCAGTATGTGGAAGCGCGCAATATTAACACTGCTTAGAGCTCTTTCTATTTCAATGCACGTTTCACCGCGGCGGTGCATGGAATATAGCGAACCCTTTCGAAAATGCCTGACATTTCGCTGACATTTGCAGCAATGATGGAGATTCTTGTGACGAGGTCGGTAGCAGAGTCAACGAGTGTCACGTAGACATCGCTTTGAGAGACCCCCAAAAGAATAAAAACCCAGGCTTCATCAGTCGGGCACTACCAATTCAGATGGATTAGATGGCGAACAGCGCCATCTAATCCATCCGGTTGGCATTTCCGATCATGCTTTCCTATGTAATTTCGGTATGTTTTTGTGTTCCTACATTTTAAAATTGCCTAACAATTTATATAGTCCATTTTCAGATACGCAAATCCTCCCCAGATAGCAATTTTAGTTTGCAGCAAACTTGCACTGCAAATCTGCAAGCTTGCAGGAAGTTTGACCCGACAAGAGTGCAAGTGTGAAACAAATTTGCAGCAAGTTAACGCAAGCTTCGAAGTCACCATGGGACGAACTTGCATGGCAAACTTATTGCAAATTATAGCAAAACAGAGTACGAACACAACCCGGGATAGAACTCGCGATCTACCGGTTCCGAAGCAGCGCTAACCATTCGGCCAGTTATACTCGGAGAGGAGAGGATAGATTTTGCTAATACATCGTTCGATTCGATTCGTATACGATTTATTTTAAACTATTTTCTTGATTTCATTAATTTTTTGAGTTGAGAATATGATTCGAAGTCAAAGAGAGAGCGATTTTCGCTAATAACTACGTTTTGCTAGTAGAATAAATTATGAAATTAGAGTTCAAAAGTAATTACTTTAACATGGGAGAAAATGTATAAGTTATTATTTTTCAACAAACACTGACTGTTTTTTCGGTTTAATTTTGTTTATAAACGTTAAAATTTCAACATTAAGAAAAAGGCGATATAGTTTTCTTTAAAGTGCGAGTGTTATATTTAGTAAAAAGATGGAAAATGTTTCAAATTTTTTTTATAAAAAAGTTAGTTTTTTTACAAATTATCATTGATTTATTGAATTAATAAAAAGAAGGACGGTCTAGGAGATGCTATTAAAAATCGGATGTTTTTTTAAAACAGAGACAAAGATAATTATCTCTTTGTGCTATCTTTGCATCAAGCTTGTTTTGCAAACTTTCAGCAAATTTGCTTTGCAAGGAGGTGGCGCTAGTTGTCACAGCGAACTTGCTACAAGTTCGCTTCAAGCTTGATGCATCAAATTTGCTATGACAAGGTAATATCAAGTCAAAATCAAACTTGCTGCAAACTTACTTGCTATCTGGGTCCGAGCTTCTGCGCAAGCGCCATCGGGCTCGCGCATTACACAAATTTCGAATTAAAGCAAAATACTACGATTCAAAAAGAAATTAATGTCAGGATCGGTAAGGAATAGCAAAGAAAATTAATGTCAGCATCGGTAAAGAATAGCAAAGAAAATTAACGTCAGCTTCGGTAAAGAATAGCAAAGAATTACTGAAATGCATCACCTCTCTGCAAGGTAAAATCATTCAAAAGTGATTACCGCGGCTTTCTGAAACGGACCGTCCGTTAGATTCTGAATGACTCAGCATTCCTAGCAAAGTAAACGAATGTTTATTATCCGACAATAACAAGATGGCGGCTAAGAAGTAAGCATCATGGGATATCAGACGAGTCTATTTTGATAGATTAGATTAGGATCAACACAATCGTATTTATTATAACCGTGTTATTTCTACGTGAGTTGCTATCCGTTTCGTACTTTTCTACTTTTATGCAAATGCACTCGTCTGTGTGAGATCGAAGGTCAGACGCAAGCTCATGAGACCGGAATACTTACTTCTTCGTTTAATTTTGGTCACTGACCAAATTAATAAAATACAATAATATACTTTGTTAAATGCTGCACCATGTACTGTAAAATAAAAAACACATAATTGGAGTTGCTTCTTCTATTATTCCCCAAGTTCAAAATTCTTTTTCCTTTGGCCAGAAGCAATTAAATTGAGCAGAAAAAACTCCTTAAAACGAATGAAAAATTATTGTAACCATTTCTCTTCTAGATCAACATTTCGAGGAAAACTAATGCTACTTAATAAAACAAACCAACTACTTTGCACATTAAAATAAATACGAATTAGTCCCTTAATTCTAAGAAAAGGAAAGATATTCATTAACAGCAACGGTTGTAATTGCTGGATCCCTAAAGGCAAAAAATTCCAAAACCCTTTTAGAAGGATATATTTGTAAAATAAACTAAATAATTAGGTAGGCTCAAATTTAATGAAATCGTAGCTTTTTCGTTACTTTTTATAGCTCTCTGATACACTTGGTAGATAATATTCCCAAAGAACTTAATTAACGGGGAGAAAAGAAACATAATTAGAAGCATAATATCGGAGAACATTTAAGAACAATTGATAGAAGTCGACGATATATTGACACAGTTCTCCGTTTAGTTTAAATTTCCGTTCGCATGTGAGATTCCAATTATTCATTAAATGAGCTTTTGTTACAAAACGTGAGGTTGTTAGGTTTCCGTTTCTTTCTTTTTTCTTTTTAAAAAGGATCGTTACGTAATAAAACTAATAAGGTAGAGAAAATAAATTGAATATTTCTCTCTTGCTCGAAAATTATCAATTATAAAAGGAAAATAATGGTTGAAAAGGGAGAAAAAATCGTACGCGAAAGGAAACACAAAATATTCTGAATATTTTTTAATTAATAATGCTGTTTGAAAACTTAAGTGAGTTGTATGTGTGAAACTGTTTTGAATACAACTGATTGTGTTATGGTCGCTTTTTAAAAAGATGTTGTGAAAGTTAAAGTTGAAGTTGTCTTTTTATTTCAATTATTATGCCTGAATGTGTTCTTTGTTATGACTGAATACGTTCAGGCATAATAACTGAGGCAAAATGACAACTTCAACTTTCATTTTAAACAACAATTTTCCTTTTAGAATTAGAGTTGGAACATTAACATCTCAAAAAAGAATAATCTGTATGGGGGATGTAAAAATATTTACCTACCCTGTGGGTTAAAAAATATTTTTGGAGTATATACCCAGGTATTTTGAGAAAAAAAATTATGAATGGTGATTTGCAATGAAACATATAAAATTTATATATTCACATAAACTAGATATTTTGCAAAAAAAAGTGTCATTGACCGCATTCCACTTGCAGAAAAATTGCGTATGTTCGCAATTGTATTGCGTATGTTCGCAATTTTTCTGCGCGCTGAGCGTACCACAACTAATGAGATTTTATTTAACGTTTTTCAGTATAAAATTTTATTATAGATATCACACAAGATTTCACCCCACCTGTGGTTAATCAAGGTCGTCCATCTGGAGAATGTCAGAACGAAGATTCAATTTAGGGGGGTTGCCATAATTTTCGAAGAGCGCGTTTTCCGCTCGTTAGTTCCTTCGTAGACCCCGCCAAGTCGAAAGGAAATCAAACTGTAAACAACCGCTTGGCGGCAGATTACTGTCGCCAATGCACAATAACAATTGCAATTTGAACCGAATATGCAATTTGAACGCCTTTTTTTTAACTGATTGACGCAACAATTGGACACAAATCTACAATTAAGGTTAGAAGGCCACATATAAAATTTCATTCATCTAAGTAATTTTGTTAAGAAGTTATTGCATTCAAAAGTATGCTATTATACAGACCGACAGACAGTCAACTTTTTGACGGATTTGGCCCAATGTTTTATACAGACCTACATTCCTGATGATAAAACTGTGCACCACATTTTATCCAAGTAGCTATTCAAAATTTTGAGTTATAATGTTCACATGAAAGTGGACAGACAGACAGGCTTCCCTTAGACGAATTTTGTCCAAAATTTGAAAGACATCTACAAATTATGTGTCAACATCACAAATAAAATTTCATCCCCGTAGCTCTAATAATTTTTGAGTGATCGTGTTCAAAGACAGACAGACATAATTCCAAAATTGTGTTTGTCGGACTCAGGGAGGTTAAAAACGTGGAGATTCGTCAAAATCTCGAGATTGAATTTTTTGACGATTGCAATACTTTCTCTTTGTATACTTCGTATACGAGAAAGTAAAAAGTGATAATTATTATTATTTGATAATGGTTAGTTAGTTGAGCTATATTAACGTTCCGAGCAACACATGGCTATTTCGGGTCGGACCTCGTAACTTTGAACCGCGGTAAAATGACAAGGACGTCACTTGAGCTGGCACCCCCTGTCTAAGCAAAAGGGCCAAGAAGCGGGAGGACGTTTGCCCACAACGTATGATTTAGTATGCAGCAGGCTTCATACGCTACGTATCTTCAATGGGATCGGGTTTTGGATCTGGGGCCCTCCGGTGAGGAAGCCGAGACCTTAACACTAGGTGATCGCGGCTAGTCTATCCTATTAAAATTCGAAGGTAAACAAACATATGTATCTATGTCCTTCTATCTTCTCACGAACCACTGAATCCTGAAACTAACAGTAAGTACCAAAAGATGGAAAATAATCCAAGGAAGCCATTTTGACCATTGAAATTCCGAAATTATAATTAGTTAAAAAGATATTAATTAGAAACGTCAAAATGAATGAATTGACGTGCTTCCATCTATTGGCAGCATGGTGAATTCATTCACGGCGGATTCTTTTTTTCCCTATTATTAGTTTTCGCATCCAGTGCTGCATTTTTATTTATTTAACAGAAGTTGGTATTTCTTTTTGAGCGAGCTTCTGTGTTTGGATTTATTAACAACGGAAAAAAATCGTTTTCATGCTTTTTTTTCTTTCTTTTTTGTATTAAAGTAAAGTCGTAAGTAACTTCGTAACGTTTGTTAGGGAAAATAAGTGACAATATTTGTTGATTACAGAGAAAAACGGAGGCGGGGCATATGAAAATATATGGATCCCAAGGTCTCACGTGGCCTCACTTCTCTCCGCCCGGGAATATCCTATTATTCGTGATAGCCCGTGCAACGCCGGGCCACACAGCTAGTTTGAATAAATTTGATTGTTGGAATCAAATATTATGTGATCAATTGTTAATTTTGTTGTTTATAAAGATGTGACTGTAATTCTAATGAGAAGTGGGGAAATTCTTTACCATGGATCTTTAAAAATTGATGTATTTGGTGGCAATTATACTTCCCATGGGAAAGATAAGTCTCACTTGTAAAATATTCATCTTCTATCGCTTAGAATATGATATATATTTATAGATATTTACTTGAATGAATTATTGTATTTACTTAGCATCAAACTATAAAATAAATAGACTGAGGATCCAAAGAATTATTTAAACAATAATACATTTCTTATTAAAAGAAATCTGTAAACGTATAGAAAAGAAAATATTATCAAACCAAATTAAAAATAACTGGGTGAAAACAAAGGAATCCAGCTTTCTTAGTATAATGTATAATTTTATTAATTGTTGTAATATGAAAGAGTGTAACTTGTAAAACATTTTTTGTTGTTGAAACTCCGGTGTGATAAAAAGCATAACGTTAAAAAAGTGTTTAACTGAATTTAAAAGAATTTCAGAGTGCTTTCTGAAAAAACTTCGAGTGCTAGAAAAATATTTATTCTCTAACACTGGACACCTACAATGTTTTCTTTTTTTAAAAAGAGGGGAAAAAACTGAGTGTTCGAATGCCAGTTTTTAGAGACTAAAAAATGTTTTGAGAAAACATTTTATAATGTGCAGAACAGTTTTTAAATGGAAATAAGGAGAAAAACAATTTTTGCAACCGTTCACGGAAAAACAGATGTTTGTAAAGAAAAAATAAAAACACTTACATTTTCAGATGGGTAAAGATTCGTTGAATTTCTAAATATAATCAGAAGAATTTAGAAGGATATCATTTTATTTCCATTATCCTTTCTTTCTTGAAGTGCAGGACTTACATATTTATATAAATGTGTTACATAGCTCATCGTTTCCTTTCTTCCGATATTCTACTTTGTTTCCATTTTAAGGATTTCTTTGGAGTTAGTAGGAGAGCTTTCAGCGAAAACCCAGCAAATATCTGTATAACTTACATAAAAAGTAGATGAGTTTTCTAACAGAGTAAACAAGAAGGCTTACATTGATTAAAAATGTGTTATTAGTAAATCCTAAACTTGTATTTATGAACATATAATCTATAATATAAAACAGAAAATACATGTGTCTGTCGGTCACAATAACTCCTCCTAAACGGTGAACGGTAGCGCCATGAAATTTGCACACGACATTCTAGAGCACTTTTCTAAGTCAATTGTGCCATTTTCAACTTTCAGAACTAATTAGTTCTTAAGACATTTAAATAAATACCGAAAATTAAGCTATTTTTAGAGGTTTTTCGAAAACAGCATCTGAAATACTTATGGTACGAAAATTACTTTTACATCGCCTTAAAGAGCAAAATTTATCTTTTTCATGGTATAAATTTAATTGCTATACAATTTTTCTCTAACTGTAATTAAAGTTTCAAAATTTATTTTAAACTCAAATTCTAATAATGCTTTTATTGTTATATAATCGAATGCATTGTTTCATCAAATCCTTTATTCACGTGTTTTTACCACTGTTAAGAAAATATTATTTTTTTTATCCAGGTAAACATCTTACTTCCGCTGTTATTTTGCAGCATGCACTTAACTTCCGTTTTTATTTCGTAGCTTCTAACATGCACTCAAACACCCAATGACGTTAGTTTAGTTTAAGATAAACATTCTTTTTCGAATTTTCTCTCATTTTCATTCAAACCATACAGATATAAGGCGATATAAAGGCTACATTTGAAAGTTTTTATTCAACAAGAAAGGATTCAACGAAGATTTATATTTGTTGCAGGAAGATAGTGACTATATTTGTAGGGAAAAAGAAAAAGAAGAACAAAAACAGGAGGCCGGTATATGAAAAAATATGGATCCCGAGCAACGCCGTGTTTTCAACTAGTTGTTGTATAAAATTTGGAGAAATATTGTTACGAATTACTGTTTAGATTTGTAAGATTCTGTTTCAAAATTCCATCCAAATATTTTTCTATTTGAAATCGATATTTTTGTCTGTAACTAATGAAAAAGTGCTTCATTTCAATTGAGAATCCAATCAGTGTGTTCATATTATTTGAAAATAAAGTCTGGATATCAGTAAACCTATTTATTATTTATATCACGGCTGGAAGAAATCTCACAATACCCTTTTAACCCTTTCGCGTTCATTGGCTTTGCAGTGAAACCACACATTGAGCATTTTTTAATACGTATGGGAAAATGTAGCGTAATTTTTCTTTCATAACTTAAGAGCCAGATATATAGAGCAACTTATATAAAAATTCCAGTGAAATACTGTTAGTATTCACAAAGATATCGCCATTGCAAGAGCTAGATTGCTTTGTATCTCTAAGAGAAACAAAATGATGAAGTTTCTTGCACAAACTGATATTTTTTTAAAATTGAACCTTCGAAAGTTAATATTGAATTTTATGACGGTTGAATATCTTCAAGGTTGATATTTAATTATAAGTATACTCACGTATACTAATAAATTAAATACATAATTTAAATTGAATTTCGATGATAACTTATTCGGAGGGAAAATAGCCCGTTACCGTTCATTGGTTTCACTGTGAAACCACACATTTCTCGAAAATAAAAAAATACTGTTTTTTTCCCTTTACATATTCATGATAACTACATGTCTAACACTCATTTGTAGTTTTTCATATACGAAGTATACGAAGAGAAAGTATTGTAATTGTCAAAAAATTCGAACTCGAGATTTTGACGAATCTCCACCTTTTAGACCTCCCTGAGTCCGAAAAACACAATTTGGGAATTATGTCTGTCTGTGAACACGATAACCCGAAAACTATTAGAGCTACGGGATGAATTTTGGTACGTGATCTTTACACATAATTTGTAGGTCTCAAATTTTGGGCAAAATCTGTCAACAGGAAGTCTGTCTGTCTGTCCGCGTTTATGCGAACACTATAATTCAAAACCTTCATTTTATCATCAGGAATGTAGGTCGGTCCGAATGCAATTTTGGGCCAAACTGTCTGTCGGTCTGTATAATCGCATACTTCTAAACATTATAACACGTAAACCCTACGGCTTTGATAAATAAAAATTGCTATGACGGGTTGCTAACATTAATTATAGATCTGTGCCCAAATTTCGGTTCAATCGGTTAAAAAAAAGGCGTTCAAATTGCATATTCAATTTTTTTTACGTGCACTAGAAGTAATCTCTGCGCATGCGCAATCTATTCAGCGATAGCGACGAGGTCATTTTCCTCTGTTTTTCTCGCCCTCACACTCCCTCGCATTAGCTGGGCTTGCTGGAACGTGATAGAAAATACATATTGCTAAGTTATAATACATACACATCTCTTTGAATTTGATTCTTCACCTAAATATTTTACAATCGCTCTAATCTACAGTGAAAAACCTTCTGATAGTCATTGCGTTCTGGGCTACAGTAGGTTCGATTTTTTTTATCCAAGCAGGGGGAGGGGAAATGACAAATTTTTGAGAAGCATACGAGAAAAATTAGGGGAGGCCACTCCCACTGTCGAAATAAATTTAGTAATTTTCAAAACGAAACATGTAGTGAACTTGGAAGGGTTGAAACAAAGATTTCTCTGAATGAAAGGAGGGTACAACCCTCATGTTCAAGTCATTTGAAGATAATATCTGTGACGTTTCCTGACCATCCGTGTTGTTCATATTCTTGTCCTCCCACATTCGCATTAAATGTCGCCACCAATGGCACACAAGCGAGGAAGGGAGAAGATATACGTACAGAGGGTGATTGCAGATTCCATAAATTAGTTCCATGAGCGAAGTGAGAGAGGAAAATAATTTTGTTTTTGCGGTACCGTGGATAAGGAAAAGATGTTACATGTAAAAGTGGTGGTGGTTTTAATAGTATCTGTTCTAGCATATCTAGCCAAATCCATGAGTCAAGGGCTCATGATACAAGGGTAGTTTTTTTCCAATCTACCATAAAAAAAGAGAATAATAGACGACAAAATATATTTATTAAAGAAGTTATGTTCAAACATGGTTACTTTTCGGCATAATCGCCGTGAAGATTCAGGCATTTGCCATATCTGTAGAGCAGGTTTCCGATCTCCTCTTCGAAGAACGTTGCCGCCAGTGATGTCAGATGGGCCTTAGTTTTGCTTTGTATCTCCTCGTTTTTCTGGAAGCTTTGGCCTCCTAGCTATTTCTTCAGTAAAGGGAAAAGATGAAAATCACTCGACGCTAAGTCGGGGCTATACGCTGGGTGATGAGATGATGAGACACGTCCCATTTAAACTGTTCCAGAAGCTGTTCGATCAAATATATATTCAATTCTTGATAAAGGGGAAGTGTGACCTCTCCTGCTTTGGAGCAGATGGGGTAGAAGTCTTATTTAGCTGTAATACATGGAGTAGGTTGCCTTCTGATGTTTGACGGTAACTGACCAAAAATTGTGTTTCATTTAGAGGAGAGCCTTTACCAACTACGACGATCGCCAGTTTACTTGTTTTTAACATCTAAAATTAAACACTATATGTACCTGTGATCCTTAAGATATCCTATCGTGTTGGAAAACCCTAGATGTTATACTTGGAAAAGAACCAGATGAAGTACAAAAAAGGGACGCAACTTTAGGAAAATATTTCGTGACAGGCTGTGTGAGTGATTGAATTTCATTTGCAGCAGTCTGTTTTAATCAATAAAAAGTTATAATAAAATCCCTGGCCTTTTGTACGCATGCGTATTTACTTATTTTGGCTAATATGAAGCAATCACTTTAATTTAAAAATATACTCAAACCCAAAAAGAAAATGTGTCCGAGGTAAAACTGCACAGGTAAAAAGCAGGAAGTATAAAACACAAACAATTTAGCCAGTTCAGCGATGTCAAAGTCGAAAGCGCCCATGTCATCTGACATTACTCGTGTCACTGCACATTGTCTTAAATATAACAAATTATTTAATATCTAACGGTGCATTTTTTCATACTGTAAAGAATCCATCCATCGCATCCAAAATTAAACTATCACCGTGAGTGTCTGTGAGTATAAGCTGGCTCCACTGAAAAAATACAATTAAAATTGCCCAAGATGTTCCACTTTTTTATTACAGCTTAATGGGTGGTTGCTACATTCTACATATGCCACAAAAAACGCTCGATCCGTTCTAAAAAGAAATAAATTTCCAAAAGAAATTGATTGCAAAAACTCCTCTACCGTGCCTATTATTTATTCACCATTTGAAAGTAAACACACTTTGACTAGCGTCATTTAACTTCTAAAAACCAAAAACTAATGCAAAGGAGACACTGGATGATGAGAAGCACACAAAAAGCGCAATTTTCCATCCCGATTAAAGCATAATACCCTTTTAAAATTTCTTTCTTTCCACCCCCTTTATAAATGCAAATTGGTCATTACCCTTTTTATAACCATGCTTCATCTTGCAACTTTGCGCCATTTTTTTCCCTCTCTTCTTCCAGCGAACAAGAATTAGAGATATACCAAAAAAATGCATGTAGTTTCTTTTTAGTTCTTTTTTACTTATTATTTTTTACAGGCTAACTTCAGTTCCAGAATAGTTTACGTAATTTGGCAGCTTATTAAATAAGTGCCGATGGGAATCTTGTGTCTTTTTTCATTCATTTTCTTCGAGCTTAGAAATTCCTGTGGGAGACATTCGTTGCTTTCATGAGCTTTTATGGTGTAAGTGAATGTTTCAGAGAATGTGATGTACTTAAGCGAAGACAACCCGTGAAAATCTTTTTCTGCACATTACCAATCGAAATCTAAGGCTTTGATTACCCCTAATAATCGTAATTATTAGGAACGACAACGTAATAACATTCTTTTCAACATATTTCATAGTTCAAAACCTTAAGCAAAACAGCCATAATACTTTATTATCATTTTTTCTCTGAAATAAGAAGGAAATGGTATTGCTTCAAGAATTTTGGCACTTGGCGTTTAACTTAACTTGATTCACCGATGCGTATAAACTCTTATTTCTTTTAGCTAATTTAAAAGAAATTAGTTGTATTCCTGAATTATCATAAAATCTTCAAAAAGTACTTGAAGTTTCTAATATATTTCTGATATATGAGCTGCTTTTAAAACTACTGTATTTTAAAGTACAATATTTCAAAACGAACGAATACGAACAGTGTAGTAGTAGGAATGAACGTATGCGAACAGAGTAGTAGTAGGAATGAGCGAAGGCGAACAGAGTAGTAGTAGGAATGAACGAAGGCGAGCAGAGTAGTAGTAGGAATGAACGAAGGCGAACGATTAGAAAAAACACGAGCGCCTCCACACAGACACACACACACACACACACACACACACACACCAAAATTATGACGAATCTTTTCTTATACTTCGAAGACATTTCTGATCATGTGAGAACTCTTTACCGACCAAATATAGATTCTTTCTGGCAAAGTAATTATTTAGTAGGGCCGTGTCTCAGAACTTAATTCTGAGGCATCTATGCAAGAACTGCACTTCGATTTGGAGTAAAATATCTAGTACCTAGAACACACTCGAATTTCGAAGTTTAGTGCGTAGCTGAGAGATCAGGATTTTCTTCTTCAAAATTCTGGAGCTCTCGTCATACGTACGTGGGAAATTAAGTGCATAATCGGGGTTTCTGATAAACTTGCATACCTTCTAAAACAATTCGCTACAGGGTCTTTATAAATGTAAAATACTTTGTATTAACTACTGCTGTACATTAAAGCTTAATAACCCATTTTAATCAATGAAATTTACAATCGTGCCATTTGACGTATGATTAGCCTGTATTTTCCAAACAATGCTGATAATACCGACCGATGGGATTGCAAACGATTCTAAAAAAAATCTATTTGTATTTAAAGAAGTTCTGTTTTAAAGTCTGCTCTGAACTCATCGACTACAGCTGGATTTCAGTTATAAACTTTCTATTCCAGACGCCCCCACGACAAAATATCATTTGGGATAAGTTTAGTGAAACGTGGGGAGATCCTACCTCTTGATCTTGGCT
>BGPR01013291.1:0-42191 GCA_013235015.1 Araneus ventricosus
TAAAATTTAAACAGTCTCAATCCTTTGTATTAGGCAAACTCCTTATAATGCAGCAATTAGTTTTTGAAAAATGCAAAATTGGAATTTTTTGTAATGTATTGTAAAAAGAGCTGTATCTCAAAATAGGTACGTTGGAGTTGACCCCCCTTTGCATAACTTTGCTTAATTATAGATACAGTAAAATTATTGTGAGACATTCCCTGGAATCATTTCGGCTGTCATTTTTCAAAAAAGAATTTATTTATTGTATGCATCTTGGAATATCTGTATACTCAGTTTCTTCTCAATTTCCTCAATACTGTACACTCTTATGGGGTCAAATGAATAATATACTTTTGTGTGTCTTAATTGTTGTAATTTAAAAGCATTTTTTATTTGTGTAAAGTAATTACAATGATTTACTTTCAAATTTTTCTATACCAAACATTGATGACAAAATTTTATTATATTTTACTTATCTACTTTTAAATGCTTGATAACTGGATGCAGTTATGCAGTCGGAACCAATCATCATTTTACGGATTATGGATGTCCAGTTAGCTACTTTAAACTGTATCCAAGTATGTGTAATTAGCTGTGCACAACAGACTGCTTGTAATGCAACTAATTAATTTTTTGAAAACGCAGCATTAGGGGTTTTTTTTTTTTTTTTTTTGTGAAAATAGATGCATCTCAAGATATGCATTTGGAAGCTGGCTCGCCTTTGCATTATTTCATCTAATTTTTGACAATCACCAATTCATCAATTTTCAAGGAAATAAATAAGAATAGGTTCAAGTTTCTATGTTAGTTTTCTTATCCTGCTTTATTTCTTATAAATGGTTCAGAAGATTTATTTATCATATCCTGAATGCCGAACTTTATTTTTAGATACGAGTTGTAGATTGCTTTCTGGTTGATAAAAAGAAGGGCCTTTACCGCATTGTTATTGCATTGCTCATACTTTATCATAAAAATGCAGGTATGTATTCCTGAACTTTTATGTTCAGTTTTCAAACAAGAAATATATACTCCCAAAAAATCTAACAATGTAGTATTTTGATTTGTGCAATAGTGTACTTTTAATGGCATTTTACTAAAATAATTTATTTGTTAGTAATATTTGGGGTATGTGCAAAAATGTTTAGCTTCAGTATAATAACTTGGCTATTTTAAGTGACATTTTGTGAGTAGATGTTTTCCTATATTTATAGTTAGTTTTATGCACATTTTCTATTGGTCATAATTTTTGTAATTTTTTAAAAGTAATTATTTAAAGAATTGTCATTTAACAAATTGAATTGCTCTCTTATTTTCTGTAGAATTATTTGTCCAGTTTAAAAGGTAACATTTCATATAAAACTAGCTTATCCTGCACAGAGCATTTGCATTCAGTTATACGCTTACCATGGTTTTCTTGACACTTCTAGACCCAAACTGGCAATTCTGCGTTCCAGGAAAATTCACAAAAAAAAAAAAAAGCACCAAGTGGTGTGCACATAACAGAAAAGTAGCCAGTGTATAATGTTCACAGTAGTAAACAGCAAGATGTTCACCTCAATTTGCACGATTTTATCTTTGCTAACTTAAATTGATTAAGTTAGCTTGATTTTGATCTAAGCATTGTATGGCTCGCCTAAGGCTATCTGCTTCATTTCTAACTGATCTCTTTTAAATAATTTCATCCAAATATCATTAGATTGTAAGAAATATTGTAAATTCTTCATCTTAAATTCATATTTTTGGAGAAAAGGTTATTTTACTCCAGAACGAATATAGTAACAGGCTATAACTATGAAGTTATGCCTAACATGGAGGAGGCTACCGATTTTGTTTTGTAAACAAACCAATCAATGCCATTGGCAAAAGAGAAATTAACCTCTTTTTCTGTGCTATGTATGTTAGTATTTTATATATATATATAGATTTTACTGTACAAAAGTTAACAAATTATCTGAATATAAAATATTTAGCTTTTATCCTCATACATTTCACTTGTCTGTAATAAATCTTTATAAAGTTGTGTATATCTATATATTAATACGTGAAGACAAAACTTTGTACCCTTTTTCAAGCACATTGCGCTCACGAAGGAGTGTGAGATTTGGCATAGTTAAAGTTCATATGGAGAAGGAGTGCAGAAAGATAAAATTTATGTAATGCCTAATAGAACTAATAGGTGATTTTCACCATTTTGTGGCTGTGTGTCGGTTTTTCGGAGTTAGCTGATCGTTGGACACGCATGTCTATTGACTTGCTCTAAGTCGATGTTGTCGCAGGCTGCACTCGCTGGTTCCTAGGTCTGGCCTCCCTTGAGGAGCTTATGCAGAGTGGATGACTTGTGATTGATTTAATCCCCCCACAGTGAAATCCACTCCAAGAGGGAGTTTATTTAGATTATTTATTTAAAAAACTCTTCGAAGTGAAATACAAAATGTGGATGATTTAAATCTGTCAATGTCAAACACATATTAGTCTGTGGTCAAACAGTTGCACAGAGTAGAGATTGTCTGTGCAGAAAGATAAAATTTATGTATAATATGTGTTACAAATACATTAAATGAAATAAAATAAAACATTCATTGTTTACGCTTGTACACTGTCAAAAATTTGCGGAGTGGATGATTTGTAATTGATTTAATCCCCCACCCCACAGTGAAATTCACTCTGAGAGGGAGTTTATTCAGATTATTTATTTTTAAAAACTCTTCGGAATGAAATACAAAATGCTGATGATTTATATCTGTCAATGTCAAACACATATTAGTCTGTGGTCAAACAGTCGCACAGGGTAGAGATTGTCTCTAAAGAATTTATATATAGTATGTATTACTAATACGTTAAATAAAATAAAACATTCATTGCTTATGTTCATACTGAATGTCAAACACATAAAAGTCTGTGGTCAACAGTTGGACAACATTTATTTTTTTTAACCGACCCCTTTTTTTTTTTCAATAAAAAATAACCTCAATAACGTTCAAACTTAAAAATTTAATGAATTACGGTCGAATTTTGACTGCTGGGCGACCTCTAGTATTTATAGATAACTATAGTTTTTTGAAATCATTCTGTTTACCATTAATGGTCAATTGAATAAATTTAAAAAATACTCTTTTGTTTGTGAATATATACTCAAACCAGAAAAAAATATTGATAAATAATTGTATCAATTCTACATAAAAAAAATGTGAAATTATTAAAGAAATAAGTTCATACTCTTTTAATATAACTTTTATACTACTGCTTTAATCTACCAAACATTAATATTTAAATATCAGTGACATTTTTAGCTTATCATAATTACAAAATTAAAATTTTTTTAAATTTATTCGCCTATTTGAAAAAATATTAATTCAACTTTATGAGTATTTTTACATCATTGCATATTCAATTGCTCTAAATATATTTTCTCTTTATTCATAGCAATTAAATACATGTAAGTATTTCTGTGTATATCATATATAGATGAAAAACCTTCATTTGATTTTTAAACATTCTCGTAATCATTTTTAACTTTTATTTTGAACATATAAAGCATTTTAGTGTAAATTTTTATTTATTTTGGCATGTTCAGATATCTTGAAAGTGCCATCCTTTACCATTCTGTTCTTATGCTTCAATTTTCACGGACTTTTATCAATCACATTGCACTGCCAAAATGAAAGCATTATAAATTCCATTCTCAGTACCCTATGTTTTTGAGAGTAAAAAGTGTAGTTTGACTTCTGTGTTTGCTGAAAAATTGTTTTATAACCATCTTCTCAATACAATTTCCTTTTATTATTGTGTTTCAGATTTGTTTGATTTCAGATTCATAATAATTAATACTGTTTTATATCCATTTCATTTTTTATGTATTCTGCAGATAAAGTTACCAGTGATGATATGATGGGGAGCTTGCAGAAATTGCTAGACTTTTTCCAAAATATACCAGTGCCTGTAGAGAAAGTTTTTAAGGTAATGTATTCATTGTGCATATATGTAATAATTTAACATGTTCCTAATTTTAAAAACGCTTCTTAAATTTTATTTCGTTAAAATTATTTCTACTTAAGCTCTAGTATGCGAATAACTGTCACTGTAACTTGCAGAGATCCGGTTTCAACCAATTAAAGCATTTAGGGATTTTCCCATGTCTCAGCAGTATAAAAAAGTTTGACGCCAACGTTCTTTCTCTTTTGGTAAGCATGTAAAACACTTTGAAAGGCGTGCTGCCTTCAAGTGCACTTTCCTGAACAATGGCGATGGCTTCTGTTTACCTTAAATATCATCTGAAAGGTTAAAAGCATCCCCTCACCTATCCAAACGATAAAAATAACGATTTCTAAATAAAAGATTTTTTAATTCAACGACTGCTGCATTATTATGCCTGCCTTTTCATCTAAAATAAAGCCTGATCTTTCATATATATGAAACAACATTTCCATTGATGTTGTGTTTATCCAAATTCAAAAAAGATGCAGTTGTTTAAGGCCAAAACTGTTTATTCCAGAAGTAAGGCATAATCAAATTTGTTATAGAGTACTCTATGATAAAGATTTTTAAAAGATTATTGAAATAATAAAGCCCTGGCTAGGAGTGAAGAATTACGCCTAAAATGGTGTGACTTGCTTAGTGCGTTACATGATTACAAAAGAAGGAATTACGCAGACGCGGAGAGTTTTTATAATACCAAAAAAGGGAAAAGTACCGAAATTGAGGCTCGAGAAATATTGCGAGCCTAGTTACAGTAGAAGTGTTTTAATCATAGGATTGTAGTAGAAATAATTTGTTTGTAATTAAAAATTAACTGTCGTTAAGAAGGATTTATTTTAAAGATGAGAAAATAAGGATTTATTTTAAAGATAGAAAATTTCGAAGTCATTACATACACATATCATGAATTTGATTTTGCAGTGTTGTTTGATATATTCTTTTTTTAGATTTGAAGCCGAGAGTACCTCTCATTGACTTCTGAGATGTTTGAACTTCGGGTCTCTCTTGAGCCTCTTGGAAATTAATGTGATCTGGCATTAGTCTGTAATGGCCTTTCCAGAGTGTAAAAAAATTGGTCATAGGAGGATCACTTGCTCTTATGTTTATGCTGTTACTCTAGGGCTTATGCTCTTTTACATTTACTCCTACTTCAATCTGGGTTATATGTTGAAGAGTCTTTCAACTACTTACGTGTTGAGCTATTTTTATTTCTTTGGGTGAAGCATTTCATCTCCAATAAAGATGGTTTAGATATTGCCACGACTGCTCATTTATTCAACATATGTTTACACCACCAGTCATTGAACAACTTTATAAAAGACAACAGGATGCAAATCAGTTATGTCTTATTTTATAAAAGCTGACAGGATTTTTAAAAAACTTCATATTATATATGATTTAAGGTTTAGAATATTTGTAGTCAGTGGCAAATCTAGGATTCCGGTCTGGGGAGGCTGAAGTCATAAAGACTTTGTATCGTCGTGACGAATGTCAAACCTCAAGGCTAAAGTAAACCAAAACTCTTTAACTTTACAGACTTTATTCATCTGACAATAAGAATCATAAAGAACAATGCAATACTTTCGATAATTTAATAAAAATTACAATGAAATAACTAGCCAAAAAATGTCTTCGACCGTGTCAAAGCTACAAGTACAAGTGGAATGATTGAAAAATAGGAATATTTTTTAGCCTGTCAAGCTAGAAAGCAATGTTGAAACGTTTTTATTATTTTGTTAAAGAGAGAAATTAAGAAAAAACAGTTGTAATGATGTTAAATAAAATCAAGAATTCTGGCTTGGTTCTGGGGGGGGGGCCGGAGCCCCCCCCAGATTCGCCACTGTTTGTAGTTGCAAACTGCTGATCCTGTTTGATTGTACTTTTGTAGATTTGGTATGTCAACAGACTTCTGAGGATATTTTGAATGAGCTGGTTGTAAAATATTTACTTTCTAAAACTTATTTTAAAGTATTTTTTCACATGCTTTGTTTCATATCTGTTGAATTTATTCTTCATGTACAGACTTTTTTAACTAAGGGTTTTTCGCAAATGAAAACCTGCATTTATAAAAATTGATATCTGGTGAAATAATAAGGAAAACTGAGAAAGTAGGTATTTAATCGTTGTGGAGAAAACAGCAGGAAGTTGTAATGAGCATTTGTTCGTTCTTAAAGTCAAAGCATATTTTTATGAAATGGATAGTAATGTATAAATAATCTTTGCAACATTAGTGAACAACAACATCTCAGAAATATTTTGATACATGCATGACTTCAAATATTGTGAGCATTTCTCAATGAATAATTTCTGAAATTTGGACTTAATTTTTGCTCCCGTCATGTTATTCCTCACCACTTGACCTTTTTGTTATCCTAAGTTATTCTTAGCTGTTATTGCTTACAAACTAGTTTTAATTGTAGAATTTAGCAGTAAGTTAAAAATTAATAAGAACCTTTTACTTTTGCTGTTAGTTATATTAAAATGTTTTTAATTCTATATTAAAATGAGTTTTCTCCTTTGTAATACTTTTTTAAAATAAAAGCGGATTTTAAAATATGCTATATTGCTCTATCTTACATTTTTCAGCCATTTATAATTGCTTTTTTATATTTTGACCAAACAGACTTATTTAAACGAAGCTCACTTTACTTAGATTGCATATGGCATACGAGGTTTCAGTGAGAAAATAGTAAACCAGCAGCTTGTCAAAGTTCAGATGACTTTGAAAAGTCAAGCTAATTTGTCTGAACGGTCCATGTCGGCTGACAGATTACCCTCTTCACAATCTGCTTATCATCTACAAGTGAACTCTTCTGCTCAGCCTGTTATTAGAGAGGTAATGAAGTTTAATCATTTTGTAAAAAGCTCTTGAATTAAAATGTTTCTAACTTTGAAAAGGAAGTTACCTGGAATTGTTGCAACTTGAGATATGTTTGTCAAAAAAAAAAATATCTGAATAGCTCACTTGTTTTGCTTATTCTCCACATAAATTTTCAGCTATAATTATGATACATTTAACTGAAAATAAGAAAATGCATATTTTTTATATAATTAAATGAAGTTTACAATTCATGTAATTCAATGCAAAGTTGTTATTGCTGAAAAAAGATATTAAGTCAAATTTTAATATAATTCTAATTTATTAAAGACAATTTCTATTATCTTTTTTATCACCCTTGTTGATCAACTTATGAAGAAGAAACTCAGCATTTAAAACATCAATATATTCCCCAAATGTCAAAATATGATCTGAAGCAAACGTGTATTTTATCTTTTTAAAAACGTTAAACTTATGTCAATATATTATATTGGAAGTAACAGTTTTAAAAAGTTTTGATTAAATGATTGTTATTTCTTTTTGTTATATTCTCATGAAAATTTGAACTTTAATACATAAGCAAATCAAGCTATCACTCTTATTCGAAATGCTGATTTTCAGTCTGTTGAGCATTGTACATTGCAAAATGGATATTTGCTCTTGCACATTATTACGTGTAACCGCTTACTGCTTATTGAAAATCATCAAACTGACTGTACATTTATGCATGTGTGATTAATGTTTTTAACTTACAAAATTACCCAAGATAATAATTTGAAATTGATGTCAAAAAAACAATAAATAACTATCAATGTCTCTGTGCATTTTCTTATGAATATTAATTTTCTACTTCCAGCTAATTTTTGAAACAGATAGTGATTGATTGTTCAGATTAAAATTGTTTCAAATTTAGATTATAATCTGCCATGTGAACTCGTCTTATTTTGAACCATGAAGAGGCTAATACTCTTAATTTTTACCTCACTCTCTAAGCTCCACATCACAATGCTGAGAAAATCTGTGGACTCTGAAAAGTTTAACATAAAGTATACTATAAATTGTTCTTGAAAATGAGACTTTAAAACATGATTGTCTGCTGTCAGCTATCAGAATTGTATGAATGTCATGACTTGAAACATTTTTTACTAATCTTTGAAATTCATTTCGAAATTAATTGATATGTTACATTAAGTAGAGAAATTTAACTATAAATCTGTATATGCTTATTGTTCATATAAGTTAGGGAGCCTGAATATCGCCTACATTCCTGATATCATCCACCACGATTTCTTCTTAATTTTTAGTGGTATATGGTAGCCACTACTGGAGATACAAAGCTTCCCCCTTCAGTAGTTGTATAAGGAAGCCATTTGAGCCTGTGTTGATTTTTCTATTTTCTGGGAATTTTTGTTGATTTTCGTGTAAAGAGAGTTAATAATTATGTTTCATTAATTTTAATATAATCAGTAAAGTTCAATTGATAATGTTAAATCATTTCAGGCAGTGATAGTGACTATAATTTGCTACATTTCATTGTGGTTTGTTTCTTGGCTTGTGATCTGATTCCGAAGGGGGATGCTGCCAACTTTTAGTACTAGATTGTTCCTAATATCGCCCACTTGGGTATTACCATTATCGCCCTTGCCCTTTCAGAGAAACTATATTAAAAGAAAAATTACCTTTAAAAAATACATGGTTGATGTCCTATCACCTGAAAATGCTTCTAAGTTATTTTTTATTTTAATGTTTTATTGAAAGGAAAAGTGTTAAAAGAATATTTTAGCTACAATGCTAAAAGTACAAAAAAAGCTGTCTTGTATTACTTTAAATTTTGTTCTGCCTTAATTTTCATGTTTAACAAAGAATGTATGATCATAGCATAAGTTTGACTTCATTTCAATCCATTTCAGACATAGGCAGTATTAGGAACATATAGTGGGCAATATTAGGAACACTTTTTTAGAAGGAAAAATTTTGCAGTTGCAAAAAAAGTGTTGGTGTGTTTGTTTTAAAGTTGTAATTGAGTATATAGTTGGATAACAGTCCAGATAATAGATTGGAACTATTTTTAGATAAATTTGCACATGAATTAGCCCTCTGATTAAAATAATAGCTTAAGTGGGCAATATTTGGGCCCTCCACCTTATTTTTAATGTTTCTTATTTAATTTTATATTGATTATTCATAACTTGTTTTTCCAGCTGAGATTAGATTCTTTATCTCGGACAAGATCTGTGGGTGTTGTTGCTTTGGGTAACTTTAAATCAAGCATTCTCACAGCTGAACAGGTATGGTTATTTAAAAAGCTATTACTAGATTTTTCTGGGTCTTTTTTTGAAGGGGTTAAACTTATATTAAATTTTCCCTTTGTTTGAATGTAAACAATTGTGAAAATCCTGTGCTAGTTATTTCTAAAGGCTAGAATGAGATATGAATATGCTTATTCATATATTTGGCTATCAAATAAATAAAGTTGCCACGCCTCTGTTTCAAAGTTATCCAGAGGAGTGTACGTGATGCAAGTTTTTAAAACTGAAACTTTTTGACATTTGCTAGAATTAGTAAGCATTGACAAATGATGAAGTTCTTTGTGTTGTAGATCATAAATGGTGAAGTCATGAAATCAGCTGCTGTAATTATATAATTTATGCCTTTTGCAATTGTATATAGATATACTCTCATGTGGTGTTTCTATTTTGAAATATATGCGTATGGATATTTCTATTGAAGTTGTCATCTTTCAGAGAAAAAAATTTGTGCACTTATAAATTTTTGAAAAAAAATTGAAAATAAATAAATAAAATAGATTAAATATTAATGCTTGAAATAAGTACTTTAGAAGAAATGCCGTACATTTAATATTCTTTATGAAACTGAAGGTTTAAATTATAAAATTTTCTTTGTAGATAATATCACTTAATGGAATTTGTATATTTTAGCTAACTAAATTTTAATAATGCTAGCAGTTTTTAAATACAGTAGAATCCTGGTAATCCGGGCACGCGCTAATCCGGAACCCTCGGTAATCTGGACGGTCCATGGAGACTGATGAAAGTTGCTTCTTACGAACATTCTCAATGATTCTGAGCACATTGAAAACTTGGAAAAAACACCGAAAAATTTAAATTAAAAGATGTCGTGTTCAGTCTTGTTAACAGTTGGCAGCTGTGTCTACATTGCTCATCAACAAGTCATGGAAAAATTTGCTTCCCAATTTTATTGATTCTGAAGTTGAAGAAAATGTGCAAACTGAAGAAATTCAGCTTGCATCACTCATTAACCAATTACAAAACATGAACCCGATGTTTGATACTGAAACCCATGCTGAAGCTGACAACAGTTTGGCTCGAAATGAAATTTTAACAGACAGCAAAATTATCAGGACAGTAACAGCAGAAGATGATGGTGACGACGACGTCACCCCTGCAAACCCTGTCAAAATTTCTCATTCTGAAGCTATGGCGGCACTCAACACTTCATTACTGTGGGCAGAAGAGCAAAATTTTTAAGCACACGAAATTATGCTCCTCAGATGTTTAAGAGACAGCGCATTTGAATTAAAAATTGGAACGGCAGCGCAAAAAAAAAAAAAAAATCACTGACTTTTTTGGACACTGATTATGTTCATTCACTTACATATGTAGTAATTATGTATGTACATATCATGTTCATTCAATTTATCTATACAATGTTAGTTCGTACAAATATATCATAGTACTTATAGATACATCTTTTGAAAAAAGTGTTTTACGTTATTTTCTAAAAACCTCGCTAATCCGGACGTCCATGTGCCTGAATTCTTCCAGATTACCGGGGTCCTACTGTACTCAAAATTGTTTATTATTATATGTTGCCAATTCTGATTTTAAAACTTTATCATTGCACTGCTTAATTAAAATACTGTGTTTCTGTGTAGATGAGTCTCATCTGGAGCTGGATCCCTATAAGAATCTCCATGTTGCAGCCTGAAGTTATATATTCATCCAATGAGCATGGAGTTTGCCTGACTGCTTTTTATATGGCTGTTGGCGCATATGAACCTACTATTTTGGTTATAAAAGCTATGAATGATGAGGTAACTTTATTGATAAATTTATTAAGTTTTGTTGTTGTTGCTATCAGTATGGAGAATATCTCCAAAGAATTCAGATAATTTATATGAATAATCATCTCTATATGCATAGAAACTTTTCTGAAAATTAAATCCTCTTTGATATTGTGTTTCCATAGTCTATAGTTGCCATTCACTGATTTCATATTAGCTTTTTTTTTTTTTTGTATTGAAGCAAGCCGACTCCACTTTTAAAAGGAGGGTCTTATATACTTTACTTCATTTTATATGTGCCTGAATAGTGATTTTCCTATTGATCTCAGATAAGAAACCTTCTTCAGAAGCTCTCTTATAAAGATATTACTGTAATTAAAATTGTTTGTCCTGACTAATGGATCTATCATCTCTCTATCCAAACCACTGGACCAAGAAACATTAAATTTGAGAAATTTTGGAGAATAGAAAATCATATTTACATAAATAAAGTCAGGAAAATATATATTTAACTATACCAGTTTGATTATTATGGCATGTAATTGTGTAACTTTATTAAACTATAATCTGCCTTCGCCTCCCTCCGGGCCGGTTCGCAGCCAGCACCCACTTTGCTCAGCACTACCGCCACCTCGCTGCTTTGAGGCTCTCAGACACTACTTTTTTCAGTTTTAAATACTGCATGAAGATCAGTGGAACAGACCATAAAACCATGGTAGATTTCATATTCTTTGGAGACAACAGATTCCTTTAAAATTGTAAAATCTTTCAATAAACCTCATCTAATTGTAATGTTTTGTAAAAAGAATTTCATGAATTTCGGCATAAAAGTCTTCAGATCCATAAATACAGAATGAAATTACCCTAACTAAACAGTTTCCAACACCTACAATAGATATTTTACAATATTTTTGACACACAATTGTAATGGAACTGTTGGGATCTATGTATCTAAAATAATATGGTAAAACCCACAGACAGTTCGCCAGCCCCATCCACCAGACCGATTTCGACATTTTTTTTCATTTGAAAGGTTATGACATCTAGATATGTCATCAATAGTCGTCTGCCCACCCCCATCCTCCATTTTCGAACAAAATCGAAAAAACACTTCTCCTCTGTTAATTGTCTATGGGTAAACCTTGTAGAAATTCCCCAGCCCCAACCACCTAACCGATTTCGACAATTTTTATTTTATATGAAAGCTTATGATGTCTGGATATGTCATCAAGGGTTACCTTCCCACCACCACCCATTTTGGAACGAAATCGGAAAAACTGTCTCCTACTGTACATTCTCTATGGGGAAAATCTTTTGACAGTTCTAGGTATGTCATCAATGGTCATCTGCCTCCACGCTCCATTTTCAAACGAAATCGAAAAAATACTTCTCTATTTATTGTCTATGGGTAAACCGTGTAGAAATTCCCCAGCCCCAACCACCTAACCGATTTCAACAATTTTTATTTTATCTGAAGGTTTACGACGTCTAGATATGTCATCAAGGGCCGCCACCCATTTTGGAAGAAAATCGAAAAAACATAGAGAATGTATGGTGAAGAAGTGTTTTTTTCTATTTAGTTCAAAAATGGGGTGGGTGGGGAGCAGGAGACCCATGATGACATATCTAGACGTCTTAACCTTTCAATTAAAAAAAATATATTGTCAAAATCGATCGGGTGATTGTTGCTGGTGAACTGTCCAAAGGTTTTTCCCCATAAAGAATGCGCAATGGGAAAGAGTTTTTTCGATTTCGTTCAAAAATGGGGGTGGGAGCGGGCAACCCTTGATGGCATATCTAGATGTCATAAGCTTTCATATGAAACAAAAATTGTCAAAATCGGTCGGGTGGTCGAGGCTGGTGGACTCGGTGAAGAATTTGTTACCAAATTATTTTAAATATAGAGATTCTTCAAGCTCGCTGAATTTAAAATATTTTGTAATAATATGATTTTCTAGGTTATGTATGAATATAAAATGTTTGAATCTACCCCTTTGTATATTTTAAAATGTTTATTTATAGATCACTGTTGTGTTGAGTAAATAATTAAAAGCATAAAAATCATCTTACATTATATCCAATGCAAATTTTTACAGTAAAAACTGCTTAAAGACTGTTTTAATCCCTTAATTATTTTGCTTTCTCTACTGTCTAAGTAGAAAACAACTACTGCTTTCGGAATTTGTTGTCATATTGATTCAACTGAGAGTTCATAGAACACTTGAAATGTTTATGGATTTCACATTGTTTTTATATTAGATTAATGAAATAAAGTCTATGAATGACTTAATTTTAGGTTAAAAGTTTAAAAGTATAATAATTTAATGCACACATATAATGTATGGTTAACTGTTATGGGACTAAATATTTTAGAACTATGAAGACTGCTGTTTGCAAAATGTGTCATATGTTATTTATTTTTTTTAACTAAAAAATCACTTGTCATGGTATGACGGCTGCAAATTGCCTTGTCATTCGAGAGATTTCCCATCAAATTTGACGTGTTTAAATAGATATATATGCAAGAGAAATGTTTAACATTAATTGAAAACAAATAAAATAAACATATTTTTTTATTTACATATTTCTTTATTCAAAAAACCTCTTGGTAAACAACATTCTGTGTGAAGTATTTTCGTTGTTTAACAATTTTATTACAATTCAATAACCATGAAATTCTCAGCTTGTCGAATGTAAGTTAAAATTTCAAAGGAATTCTTTTTCGAAATTTTAATCAAAACAAAGCATTTCGCTGCTTGTCAAGCGTTGCCAAAAAATATTATCATATTATATCATCACGATTGCAATAAATAATCAGATGCATAGTTGCCTCCAAACTATATCACGCGCATGATAATAATTTACTACTTTCTATTAAAAAATGGAAATTAATTTGAAATATATGATTAAAATAATTTAAAATTTCTCAGGAACTATTGATCATAGTGAGATAAATTTTATATCAATCGACAGAAAATTTTATTTCACTATTTTAGAGCTATTAAATTTGAAATTAGAACGACAATTACTCTTTTAAATTTAAAATTACTGAAATGTAGGTTCTCTAACAATGAAATAATGCTGTTTAACGTCTTGCAGTACTGTGGTGCAAGTTTTATTGTTGGTGACATCAGAACATTACCGAGAGACAGATCTGGGCTATTATATTAGTAATTTTGTTTTCCTCAACAATTTCTGATATGTGAGGTTTTTGTCTTATAGGTATTTGGTGCTTATTGTTCTACATCTTGGAATGCCAGAAACTCATGTGATGGGGAAAGTAAACGGCATACATACTTTGGCACTGGGGAGACATTTCTTTTTACGATAGTTCCAGATATAAAGAAGTATCATTGGGTTGGCAGCGAGTGTGGCTCAGATGTGCCTCATTCGGCCAAGTTATTCATGGCAGCAGATAACCGCATGATAAATGTTGGCGCTGGGTAAGATTTCTCTTGAATGTGTTCGTGAATCAACTGCAGTTGAATTATATCTATTTATTGAAACCTCTATTATATGGAATTTTCCAGAAAGTCAAACTTAATGTTGTATTCAACCAATACTGTATTATTCGACTGCAGTGAAATGCAGGCATTTAAAAAACAATTAAGATATTATAAAATGATTTTTTGGTACTTACGTATTAACGCCACCGAGGCTACAGATTGGCGGTAATGTGCCAATAAAGAGCAATCTTGTTTACAAAAACCGCCAAATTGGCGGAACTTAAAAACTGCCATATTGGCGTTAATACGTAAGTACAAAAACCGCCAAATTGGCGTTAATACGTAAGTACAAAAACCGCCAAATCTGTAGCCTCCGTGGCGTTAATACGTAAGTACCGATTTTTTTTGTTCAGTATTGCATGTCGAAAAACAACTATAAATTTAACCAAATAATATATTCAATAAATATTCCTTGCACACTTCAGAGAATGCTGAAATGTTTCTCATAGGTATTGTTGTGATCAATACAAAATATGTCAATGTTTATTTTAAATCTAAATATATCACCAATATAATGAATGAAAATTTGCAATATTTTTAAATTGACTCGGTCAGGCTATATATGAGTATTCTTTTATTTGTTTTAAGAAAAATCATTTATAATTTATGTTTCTAGCAAGTGGGTTTAACGTCAGTGTACATTTCCCTACATTTTTATTTCTTCATTTTGAAATTCCCTATTTATCAGAAGGAATCTTCAGGAAATCCATATAAACCATCCCCTTGGTTATTAGCAAACAATTATAGTATTCTCAAAGTGGAATGTATACCATCTTCTAATTATATCCAGGTTTAATTGCAAAATAGAGAATAGGTTTTACATGTCGGTTAATTGGATATAAGTTAATTTTTTACAAAATTAATTCAAAGAATATATTTTACTCAATTTTCTGTCTCTAAATTTATGACAAACTTGTAGCCAATTATAACAATTCTGACCATTCCATTTGATTTATTGGCAATACAATGCTAAAAATATTAAATTTTATGCTTTTGATTTAGAGCTGCATATAATCTTGAACCATTTTGAAAATGTTAAGGTTTTTATTTTTTTCTAAGTTGTAAATATCATGAGAAGTAACCTATTAAATTATCCACAAATCTGTTTTTCTTTACTTTTATTGATATATCTTCGTTATGTGTTGTATTACTGATCTATCAATCAAACGTAATTGATTTACTTATTTTAGGAATGGGCAAGGTCTTTTGCTAGATGATAATTTGCTGTACGGAAGAACTGAACATTGCGATACCTTTGATAATGAGCCATTATGCAGCAGCAAGGATTTTCAGTGCAAAATAGTTGAAGTCATAGCTTTTAAATGAGTTTTTGGCGTAATTGTTCCTTTTATGCGTGTATGTGTGTGTGGTTTATATACATATGATTACATCTATTGTGTTTTTGTATTTGTTCTGTATTTAAAATGTGAGCCATGTTCATGAGATTGTTTTTTGGAACTATTGTTCCCTATTTTTTGTTTATGTGTTCCCAGTAATTGTTTATTTTATGTATGATCTTTGATCAAATGATTTGATATTTTATTTTAGTAAAAGTGCACAAAACTATTACTGTGTACTTTATCTATGACTAATCCATGACAATATTTATTATATTTAAAAAAATCTTGG
This sequence comes from Araneus ventricosus, assembly GCA_013235015.1. NCBI lineage: Eukaryota > Metazoa > Arthropoda > Arachnida > Araneae > Araneidae > Araneus > Araneus ventricosus. The sequence goes on from BGPR01013291.1 coordinate 15,956, forward strand.
ATATATAAAGTTATGTCATGTTTAGCATATTCTTTGATGACTGAAATTAAAAACAAATTGTTTGCATATGCTTAAATACATAAAAAAAAGAATTAGCAGATTATTTTGGAGCATTAAATTCTTGTGTAACATTATTTAATAATTATATTGCAGTTAAAAAATTTAGTTCATTTTATTTCCCTATTTGATCTACTGCTTAACATCATTTTAAAAAGTACTGATGCATTGTTGTAAAAAGAGAATTTTAATCTCTAAATGAATTAAGTTAAATCTGCATTACTACTTCTGTTAATTTTTGAGCATTTGCTCTGTTCTAAGATTAATAATTTTAAATTCTGCTAAAATATGTAAAACAGATTTCTAAAATATTCGTTTAAATGAGAATATTTTTCCTTGTATGAGGACAGTTTTCAGATGAACATTTTTATAATTGTACTCACTATGTGTAGTATTTGGACATAATTTGTAGCTGTTTTTATATGTTTGTAATAGCATCAATGTTATACAAATGCTGTAAATATGGTACAGTTTTTTAACTGAATTTATTTGTAATGGCCTTATAACTTAATTACATGAAAAATAATGCACTTCCTAATTTTAAAACTTCAACTGTTTCTTATATCATTATTATCTCATTTGTCGTCTTATATTTAAAAATAAAGTAACGATTTTAAATAGATGGGTGATAAAAGAAATAGTTATTAGAAAGATGCAACATGCAAATCTCTCCTCGACAGCACAATGATCTTTCCTTTATCTGAACCTGCTATCACCATAACAGAATAGCAAACTGTGCTTGTGATCATTCTGTTCATTACAAAAGCTCAAGAATATTAAATAATTAGAAAGTATTGTCTTTTATTATTTGTTTAGAAACAAAACAAATGTGTGAAAGTAGTGAAAAATTAACTCATTTATTGAACATAAATAATCTTGCATTTTTTTTTATGCAAGGCTGAGTAATTTTGTACTTTTAAAGCTTCCATTTTGAAAACACTGCTTACAGAGCTGCTTTAAATGAAAGAAGTGGTGTTATTTTGCAATGAATATTTTCACAATGCTTGAAATTAGATATAAGTAATGAAAAATTATTTTCATGAATTACTTTTTATAGTCCGATTGTCCTCAAACCTGTTTATGCAAAAAAAATATCTGAAAAGTGAATATTTTATTACCATAAAATGCTGTGAAGAGAGATTTTTTTCAATGTTTTTCTGTTTGTTTGTTTTTACGTGTTTTAGGATCAAATAATGAAATTTTGTGGTGCATAAAAATGCTACATGTTTGTGTGTTTCAGAAAAACTCTTTAAAATCACGTATACATATTTTTTTCTTTGACTGAAAGTAATAACTAAATATGCATTATCTTGTTTCAAATATGTGGTTTTAATTTTTATTTCAAGCTGTTTAACATGCACCCGTATTATGAGATGCAGTATTTTCGGTATTTATAATTCAGTATTACTGTTAAAGAAAAGTTTTAGTATTTTTTTTTTTTTCCTTCTGAATGTATATCTTGTTTTTTAAATTATTTTGTTGAGCTAAAATGTATTTTAACTATTTTTTGTTTTCATCAGAATCCGTCGATTATAAGTTATGATACATTCCCGAGAGAGAAGAAATGTATTATGCAAATGATAACTTTGTGTGCAGTCCAGTATCTTAGGAATATCAAGGATTAGTATTTGAATTCAGTATACTTGGATGTTGATTTTAAGTACAACTGTAATCTAAATTCCAGGAAGCTTGTTTCTGAACTCAAATTTAACTGATTGTTAAAAATGTATTGTTGTTTTATTTGTAAACTAAGTTATATTAAGTTTCGTTTGTGTTTTTATGAAAGAACTACTTTATATTATTCCTTAGGATATCTTATACATTTTCCAAATGAGTTATATTTTTAAAAAAGAATTTTATCTAACATTTTATTAGAGAAATCCTTTGTCGTAAAATCTTTCTTTCATGTTCCTTCTTTATTTCTTGATATGAATCAAATGATTCATAGAATAAGAGGTGTTTGATTTATGCAAGTATGTTGAAGCTCTTACGGCTGATTCTTGTTTTGTTTCATTCCTCGTTGTTGTTTGCTTTCTTTTGATGTAAGATAATTTTGTTACAGTATAACATCTCCAGGCGGCAACCTCTGGTTAGCGATAATCCCTCTGAACAGCCACTTTTTTTGGCCCATAGACGTAATGTTAAAATAACCTCTATTAACTGCTACTGAAACTCCTCCGAGTGGCCAGGCTGGTCGCCCATTCAACTTCAATTAATTGCATTTTGTTCATCTCTCTGACCTTGGACCTTTTATTAAGAGAAAAAAGTGGAAAGAAAGAACAAAAAAATTCGTAAATTCGAAAACATATCGAAATTAATACAGTAGAACCCCGGGAATCCAATTTAATTGGGGCTGACCTCTGTTCGGATTCCGGGGAATTTGGATTATACGGGAAATTCCGTAAAATACTCTTGATATATCAAATGCAGTAGAGTATTGACTCTGGGTACTATGTGAAGGCGTATGGAAAGAACATGTGGTGATTAGCATGGTACAATGACAAACAAGTTGGGGGTACAAAGAAGATATCCGAGTTTGTTTCTACTAATTAAGGTGCTGTATTCATGCTTAAAGACCAATTCGAACACTTCTTTTAAGTTAGGAATAAATATTAGCTTTGTTTCCGATTCGTAATTGTTATTTTTCCTTCATTTTTCAGAAAATTATAAAAAGTATGTTCGGATTATCCAAAATTTCGGATTCCCGGGGTTCTACTATAATTCCTTTCTGAAAGTGAAGAGGAAAGGGAACTTCAGTCTCTACCGCGGTTGGGCATTCAAAAGTGTATTTGTACCTTTCAGGTGCTGATTCAGACTCTGACAAAGAAGCTGCTTATATGGATTGCGACCATCAGCAAATGAAATTTTGAGCTCAAAAGACTTCGATATTATTGCCCATTCCTCAACAACTGCTAATGAAACAATTCGAGATTTATTTTCCGAATTTTAAAAAAACTGAAAAAGGAAGTAAACAGAGAAGTTTGAAGAACCAGGAAAACACAAACTATCTTTTTTCAAAAGAAATTAGTACATTTTACTTTAGATAAGTTTTAAAATTCACTTTATCAGAAATATCAAATTAAAGCTGGTTTAAATACATATTTTGTACTTCCAAACATGGAATCTCCCTTTAAAGCAACCACTTTTTCTGGAAACAGAGGTTGACCGTAGAGAAGTTTCACTGTATTCTGAAATGATGCATCTGTATTTCTTTCTGTTGCTTACAAAATTAATTTTGTGCCATCAAAGTCATTTAATGCTTGAATGACTTGAACTATTCCAAAATGTAATACATTCCATTGTGATTAGTTTTTCCAGTACCTTCAATAAATACCATTGAGATCTGTTCACTAATGCGACTTTTCAAACATTATATCAAAGAATTTCGTATTATTAGGTAGTTGTTGTCTTTCCAGAAGATTGTTTTGGATAAGAATTGGATCTTTAAAAATTTAATTGTAGATATATTTGGTGTTCTAGTTTTTAAATTTGGGAGATTTTTATCCCTGCTTCCTCGAATTATCAACTAAACTATTTGTTTACTTAGGGAAGCCTTTGAAACAAAGGTGTTTTTTTTTTTAAATAAATGATAAAAGTATTTTCATTTATTGAACCAGTGACTTCAGATTTATGATAGTACCACAAACTGTTGAAAAGCAATGGTATTGAGTAGTATTTTGATAAACTGTGGACTCTCGGCTGTCTGGTCTTATGTGGTAGAAGAGCAGACCAGATAAGGGGGGGGGAAACCCAGAGTTCTATAAATGCTTACTTCATACCCCAACTATGCTTTAATAACCTTGTCCTGCTGATATTCATTAATTCATTCTCAATTCGTACAAAAAATATTTAAACTTTTTTATTGTTCATTGATTAATGATTACACTAGTGTGAAAATTTTGCATGTCTCACCTTGTGTTATGCACACAGCACATAAGAGGAACCTTGGCAAAGTTAATTATTCCTCATTTTATTACAGAGAATTATTTTTTTAAAACTAGGCTGGAAAGTCGAGAGTCTCTGTACTTGGATTTTCAAATGCTCATTATATGAAGGCTGAATGGAATTATTATCAAAAAAATAATAAGTTTCTGTAGATTCATGTAATCTTTGAATTGTTTTGGTTGAAAATATTTATATGTCTGAATTTAAATTATAAATGCATATGTATATATGAAATATATGTGTTGGAAATAATTCGTTTATTAACTACTTATATTTAAACGATTTACTTATTTTGCTCAATATACATTTTTTCCATGAACTAACAAAGATTTTTCTTTCAAGTGATTATAAACTTTTTCTTCAGGATCTATATTCAAAACACACGGTGTTTGAAAATATGTTAATTGAAATGTTAGAATGAGATTATCGATTACATCATGTTTTAATGTTTATTTTATTTTTATCATACATGTAACAAAGTCGTTTGTATGTTTGATTTATTTTTCTCTGTAGTGTGTTGGGTTATTTGACAGTTTCTTGGTAGTGTGTTAGTATAGTTTGTCATGTCTGCAAACACTCTAACCAAGTGTTGTATTCAGACGTAGGTATTGTTGTGTGTTATACTCTACATTATCTGTGATTTAAAATCTCTTTCTGAGTATATACATATATATTTAATCTATTTAATACAGTGATAAATACATGTTATGTACATAGCAGTTTAAATTTGTTGATGTGGTGAATACAAGTCTGGCGTATCTCAATTTTTATTGTGCCATACAAGTTTAATGAAACTCAAATATTTCATTTATTGAATTTTAGTTTGCCACACTTTTTATTCACAGCTGAAAGACAAGTTGAGATTAGTTAAATGTACGTTCATTTTATACCGGATTCGAACAAAAGCGATTCTTTTGATTTCGAAATTTGAGTTTTCCACTGATCTCTAATATGACTTTTAAGAATCTTATATTAATGTTATTTGTTTCAAGTCCTTAGGAAATTTTATAGTATTTGTTAATCTTATTTACAAATATGTGTAGTTATATGTAATTTTTTTATTGCTTATATGAGTAAAATATGTAGTTGTCATGTTTGTAACTCATGAGTATTTGATGAAATTTATTTCAGTGTACTTGTATGTTCTAATTTGTGTAAATCTGTAATTTATTTTTATCCTTCTGGTATTATTTACCTTATAAATGGGGATTTTTTAAAACTTTATTACAAAGTATTTTGTTGTGTGCTATTATTACTGATTGAATTTTTTGAACATTTATTAATGTAAATTAGTTTTATTGTTAACTTGACTTGAATTTTATATATTTTTAAATCACTAATTTTATTTCGGAGTAAAATTGACAAAATGATTATTAAAATTTGTGTAAGGGCCAATAAAAGCATTAATGTTCTATGAAAAGATTACTCTCAAAATAATAACTTGAAACATTTTAAAAGCAATCTATTTAACAGGCATTCACATTATTGATTTATGTGATTGATGTACAATCACTTTATATGTGAAATTATCTTGATATATTTACCGTTAATAACTTCAGTAATTATTTTTGTATTTTAGTGTTTCTCAAAAAATTCAAGTTGACTATTTGTTTTTTAACTTAGTAATCTTGGTTTTACATTTTTAACAACTTATTAATGTGGCTTGTAATATTAAACTGAATAAATGTGCTAGTCACTGCAATTGAATTTAGATGTTTGTCTTCCATTCATTTCTTACAAGCCGCCTTCGGCGACCAACTTGTTCGCCAGGAATATGATTTCAGTTGAATCTTGCATAATTTTATATTCATGGTTCTCTTAACGTAATTTTAAACTTCAGATTGTGGTAGATATTTAACCCATGTTCTATTAGTGACCTTGGACCCTTCTGTTCATTGTCTACTAAAATGTTGCTAATGGAGTCAAATAACTGACCATATCATGTAACTTCTAATTCCATGTTGTTGGCACTATCTTCACTTTCTTATTCCTCTTGTAAAATATGCATTTGATCTCGACATTAAAATGACGCAGCACATTTTTTGGCCAGTGGCATGTTAGCTGGATTAAAGCATGAAAACATAGCAACCAAAACCATTCAGCTTAATGGATATATTTCTTAATGTAAGCAAAGCAATAACTCGGAGATTGGTTTACAGATTTCACAAAAATCTTGATGAATAAAATATGAAAGCAAAATGTATTAGGATCCTATCTCAGATTACAACAATGAAAGAGAAATATGCAATTAAATATTTGTTTAAACAATGAAAACACAGCAATGAAAAGTATTGTTGTAAATTATGCCAAAAAATGTTTTTAAAAATTCGAGAAAACATTGTACAGAAATTGAATTGATATCATTGGAAAGGTAATTTTTTGCACTTTCGGGTGGTGTAAAAATGATTTTTGTGCTATATTTTCAGAAATTATGAAACTAAATTTCGCCCAATTATTAAAGTTTTAATTAAAATTTCAAAAAAAGGGCTCTGAGGTGTACATTCCCACCCTTCAAAGTATGTTTGTGTCAAATCTCCTATCACCAAGTCTAGCAGTCTGCCCTGTTGAGGACCAACACATAGACGTGCACACATTCTCCTTTATTATTAGTCGAGATATGCTCTTATAGTACACAAATATATACAGCTATGGTGAACTGGAGTCGTCTCGGGTTTGATATACGATTCCATTGCAGTTGCACCATACATGTACACCTGGTACATCGTTTTCTCAGGAATCAAGCACCCTCTTGTTGATGTGGTATGGAAATTTGGAAAGTGAGGTGTGGTCATAATTTGACCAATGTTCAAAATTGCCTGGTCTATCCCAAAATAGTCCTTGTAGATTCATTCTAATTTATCCAAAAACAATATTTAAAACAACGTAATTTATAAATTTTTTGAGAATTAAAGAAGAGGGTTCAAAAATATATTTTGGTAACATAACACCATTTTCTTTTATGAGATATTTTCTTTACCATCTCAATTCTTTTAGTTTTTCTAATTTGCTGCCAGATGGCGTTTTCTCATATGGAAACAAAATTTAATTAAAATGACTTTATTAATCAATTTCTGAAATATTTTACTGTCATCGGAAACTTGCAACTGCACACAATTTCCTAACTCTCATAAAGTAGGAAAAGAGTGAAAAATGAATTAATAATGAATGAATTAAATAATAACAGACAATGATTTACTGGAAACAAAAAATAAAGCTTTATTACGTTTTTATGACTTCCATAATTACACACATCACAAAATAATGAATGTCCCATACTTTGACTTGTAACACAGGCACTAACCAGGCACATATTTGCATTCCTTTTTTGGAGAAGCAGAAAAAGCCACATACTGTCCAAATCCTTCACTTACAAGACTCTCACTAATGGAACGATGATCATCTTCATTTGTCTTTTTAAGTGTTAAATGAAGAATATTTTCACTCCTTTAAAGAAAACAGGAATCAAATTATCATTGAAATTTAATAACACAGAAAGTGCAATTCACATGAAATGATAAATATTTATACCTGTATATCACATGTGCTAATAATGCTTCATAAGCCACCAACTGCTGAAAATGGTATCTGTAAAATTAAATATATGAAGAATATAAGATAAGGGGATAAATTATGTTTAAAAAATGGTATTTTCTCATTTGTGAAAGTTATGCAGTCAAAAAAAATTCAAAGAATCTAAATGACTTCCGTAATATTGATATGCATTACATGCAATTTAAATTGTAGGCATAAGAAAATTTTAGTATGCAAGTTTATAGATTAAGAAATTTCCTTTTTTTTTCAATGCATAGCAAAATTTGTAACTTAAGAATTTCCAATTGTGTAACTGATTACTTTAGCTTTTGAATTTAAAAAAAAAAACTATTAATTCATTTACAAAGGGAAATAAAAAAAATGATTATTTGATGACCGTAAAATTCTAGTTCCCCCTCCAAAAGAAAAAAAAAACAGCGACATTAGCAATTTCTTTAAAAAATGAATAATACTAAATAATATGGGAAATATAAACTTCGACTCCCTATAAAGAACAAAAGGTCCCTCTCTTCAGTCTTTGATAGTAAAAAAAAGTTTAAAAAACATCTTTTTTTACAGAATTTATATTAAAAAATGACATTTAGATTAATGTTCAAAATGAAATTGCACTTTTACATTTTCTATAGTAGAAAAATTTACATAAACTTTAAAAAGCATATGGCTTATTTTAAAAATTACATTCCATTTTTTAAAATTCATCTCAACAAATATCTACATCCTATCCATTAACATTGTCACTTTTCAACCAATGACAATTTTATTACTGAATTATCTATGACAGTAAGACATTTCTCTGCAAAGAAATGCTGATTAATACTAACTAGAAGACTTGTGCCTGTCTAAGACAGGCTTTTAGCTTGCCAACAATATCTCAGATCTGATTGACACAGGTTTATTAAGGAAAATTGTAGAAGAAAATCTCATGCACATTGGCAGAATGTTTAAAAAATAAAAAAAAAAAGCATGAATAACAGAAATGATGAATCAATTGACACTAACTTTCGTTTTACAAAATATATAAATATTCATTTCCAAAATTAAGTATGAAAAAGAAAGAGCCTTTTTAACTGAAACGAAAGTAAAGATCTCCCAGAAGTGGAAAAATAAATTGATTCTAAAGGAGTTCCCACTTCAATGAATCAACATAAAAGAAAAGAAAATGTTGAACTTAGTTTAAAAAAAAAAAAAAAACCATGTCATAACTCAGAATCCAAACAGTATCCCATGGTGTGTATACTAATTTGTAGACAGACAGAATGCTTAAAAAATAAAAAAAAAAAGTATGAAAAACAGAACTGATAAAAAAAAATTAATTCTAACAACTTCTTTTTAATATTATCTGACTTCCGTTTTCTATTCTGAGAAGTTCTGTTCCCAGTTCGCCATTAAAAAAAGAAAAAGAAAGGACAGCTTTAAATTCCCATAAAAAAAATCCACTGAAAATGAAATAAATTAATTCTGGTATTGCTATTAAATCTACATAAATTTAAAAAAAGCAGTAAACCACTAAAAAAAAGCTGTCTGTATCTGGTCTGTTGCCTCTGGAAAGAATCTCTTTTGGCAGATTGCCTACATTCCTGAAGCATTAACAACTTTTATATTTTAGGTCTTTGAAATGTGTATTAGAAATTAGTCTTTTATCAAATAAAATGTCAAATAGGAGTTCATACACAGCTTCGGGACTCCATTTCCTTCCAATCTCAAAGCCAAGAGGCTCTACATCAGACAGGTGGCATTCGACAGCTTGAAATGGTGTGTGGAAAAATCGAGGAAGAATCTGTCTGATTTTTTTCCGAGGAACCCAGTCTTCATCTCCAAAATCCACAAAGAAAACCTAACAAAAAATAATCAATTATACCATAATTGTTGCAACTATAAAAAAAATCAACAGTGCTGGAACTAAAATTTCCTTCCTACTTCATTTAAAATAATTTTTAAACATTAGATTTTCTATAAAACCACTTCATTCCTTAACCAAGGAGGTTAAGTATGAGAGAGAAAATCAGAATTCTTCAATTGGACCAGATGGAATCATTGATTTAAGCAGGAAGAAGAAAACGGTTTTCATTTTGAAATGTGACACATCGGAAAATGGCAGGCTACATCAGCCTAGCTCAACGTCTGTAAAATGGTTCTGGCTTCTACAACTAATAGTATCAAAAAATGCATCATTTTGTAAATAAATGTTTTGTAAACATGAAATATAGTTGTTTTTAAGATACTTGGGTTCAGAACATTATTAAAGCCAGATAATAAATTTTCAACATTTTCAAAAATAAATCAAGTTTTGAATTTCACTTACTACCAATATATTTTTTTACAAACAAAGATGGTATCAACCTCTAAATTTGCAAATAGAATAATCTCTCCCATTTGGAGTTAAAGAATTGTTTTTGTAGCTTATTTACATTTTATATCATGTTCATCAATCGAGCATGCAAATTTTTCAATGGAAAATATTAAGTCAGTATATGAATTGGCAACCAATAAAAGATAAATATTTTCACACTAAAGACATACTAGAATGCATGCCAAATAGAGATTAAGTGGAAATTAGAGGCCTGCTTTTGTTTCTAACTCATTTATTTTGAAATTTTATTTTACATTAATAATGAATTAAACCATAAATTAAAATATTTTACCAATTCCTCACAGAATTAGGTAGTTACATCGCTTGTTATTCTATCCAATTGTGCTTTTAGTTGGTTTAATCAAACACCTAAATGTATAATATTAATTAAAAAAATAACATGGTAAAGAATTCTGCTTTAACTAAGATGTGCAAATTTAATTTTCCTATCAGAAATACATTAATATTGGATAAAAAAGGTTTCTTCATTACACTTTCATACTGTTCAAGAAAGAGAGCTTGTAGAGACCAGTTTTAGTTTGGTGGTTTCTATGATTGCCTATTCGATCTGTTTTCTCACAATAGAAGCTTTTTAAAAATATTGGAAGGGTGCGCAAAATATAAAATAGATATCAGACCAGAATATTGATTAAAAATAAAAACTCAACCAAACTGGTTTTCACTATATCAGTACTTTTTTATCTGATCATATGCAAATGGAGAAAAATGTATCAAATTTTTAAAAATATTATTCTAAAATGTATACATCTGTGAAAATGCATAAATTTGAGTTCAAAGACACATGTTAAAAAACTAGTAACTTTAACTACAAGAATAACAAAACACTACTTGCATACATACCCTTGCTGGACCAGTAATATCTGAAACATCAAGCACTCGAGCTCTATGCCAAGAACAGTCTACTCGACGCCAGGCAACAACAATGGTTCCATATGATAAAGCAACAGTCGTATTTTCAGTGAAGGGGGCATTAGAATAATAATCCCTGGAATCCAAATAATAATAATACATAAAAACTCAGTTAAATAAAAATTAGAAAGTAAGAAAACAGTTGAATGCAAAAAGAAACATTTATTTCATAATTAACTTTCAGCAACAGTCAAACCTGTAAACACATATTTGAAACTTCAGATCTTCAGTGAAAGAACATTAAGTTAAATACAAATGCTCTTGCATCGTTTGAAAACATAGCACAGATCTGTCTCTCACTGATCCAGTACCACTCCGAAGTCACCAACAATAAAATTTGCGCAATAGCACTGCAAGACGTTCAACAGCATTATTTCATTGTTAGAACACTTAAATTTCTGTAATTTTAAAAAGTAATTGTTGTTCTAATTTCAAATTTAATAGCTCTAAAATAGTGAAATAAAATTTGCTATCGACTGATATAAAATTTATCTTGCTATGATCAATAGTTCCCGAGAAAATTTAAATTATATTAATCATATATTTTAAATTAATTTCTGTTCTTTAATAGAAAGTAGTAAGTCGCGTCAGTGGTATATCATGCATGTGATATAGTTTGGACAGCAGGATGCATCTGATTATTTATAGCAATCATGATGATATAATTTGACAATATTTTTTGGCAACGTTTGACAAGTAGAGAAGTGCTTTGTTTTGATTAGAATTTTGAAAAAGAATTCCTTTGAAATTTTAACTTACGTTTGACAAGCTGAGAATTTCATGTTATTGAATTATTATGTACATAATTTGTATATATTTTTTACTAATTTAATATTTTACAATCATGAATTACTTTACTATATTTACGATGAATACTGACAAAGAACCCATCACAAAAAGACAGCGGATAACAAAAGAAAGGAAAGCGAGATGGTTAGCGAGGCAAAGCCAGGAATCGCTGGACAGGATTCGTGCAGTAGATGCAGCCACTTATAGAAGACACATCTAAGCCAAAACTCCATCACAAGCTGTCATAAAACATAAGTTTATTTTATTTATTTTCAATCAATGTTAAACATTTCTCTCACATATATATCTATTTAAACATGTCAAATTTGACGGGAAATCTCTCGAAAGAAGAGGCAATTTGCACCCGTCATACCAAGACAGGTGATTTTCTAGTTAGAATAACAATCCCTGGAATCCAAATAATAATAAATAAATAAAAACTCAGTTAAATACGAATACAGCTGAATGCAAAAACAAACATTAATTTGAAACTTCAGATCTTCAGTAAAAGAACGTTAAGTTAAATACAAATGCTCTTGCATAGTTTAAAAACATAAGAACTTAGCTCTTGTATTGAAATTAATCCTAAAAGAATTCAGCATATGAAGAATTAAAATATTTCCTTAATAATAAAAAGGTAAGCTATTAAATTTGCAATTCTGATGTATCTCCATAATAGTATTCAGCTGGGTAACTTTTACTATCAAACAGTACTAATTTTCGGAGCCAACAGGATTTTGATCCCTTATTTAGAAAGTTTTACGACTTCATTTATGCAACTTCACGCATCTCCACGACAATGAATCACACCTGCATTTCTTTTCAATTAATAAGTGTGCAAGTGACAATTTTTTATAACGAACTCAGCATCCAATCAAAATTTAATATCATCACCCGTAACAGGTCAGATATGAAGCATTTTACAAGACAGCAAATTTGCAAAATGAAATTTCAAGAAGTTCTCACAATTTTGATTATTACAGAACTTTTAAAACACTAAATAAAAAAATATCAATCTTTAATAAAGAAATAACTGAGTAAATTTAGCTGAAAATGAAACAAAGATATACATAAATGAATATCTCAAGATGCAAAATTAAAAACAATAATTAACATACTTAGATTGAACTTCTTTCCGTTTTCACATCTTATATAAAAAAAACGCATAACCTATTAATTTTATTATTGTTAATATATCCCAAAGAATTAATCTCAATTAGTAAAAATAAACAGAAAAAATTATAAAAAAATTACTAAGCTTTTTTGAAGGGAAAAACTATGTGGTTTTATTTCAAAATAAAATTTTAACTTCTTAAAAATTACATCAATGACAGAAATATCTAAATTATAAACTGTTTAGAAGTTTGATATTATTCAGAAGAAGTAATGATTATTTGAACTAAATGACTTAATAAGATAAGGTATTTATCTTAATGAAGTCATAATTCAGAATTTCATCCATCACTAGATTTGTTGTATCAATAAGTTTATGCTATCTACCCTATATCAATACAGAGATTACAGAAAATTTGTTGCTTTCAATTGGAGGTTGGTATAAATCATGTAGATACAATCCATAATGTAAATTCAATCTGTAACTCTCATACAGAGAGTTGGGTTTTTAAGGGACGAATTCTCTTTTCCATGAGCATACTCCGAAAATTAGATGGACTCCACATTATTTTATGTAATTTCGTTTTTTTAAACTTATTTTTATTTTGCTAATTCACAAATTCCATTAATCTTTTATTGAAGATTATTTAAAGCTAAAAAATATAATATAAAAGTATCAAACCTCATGTCTTCAAAAAGGGCTTTGACTTCATCCTTCATCCACACTTCGTTAACACGACCTGCAAAATATAATTTTCAAAAAAATTAAATCATTTATCATATCATTTTTTAAATAATTTTTTAAAAACTATAAAAAACAAACAAAATTAACTTGACTAATAAAAATACAAGTAAGAAATCTGCACAAAATATTGAGAGTTTAAGATAAGAGAAAAACCTAAAAATTATGCCTTGAACTTCTTTTTCTTCGTAATATCTTTGAATTAATTGTTCAAAGATATAATGAAACAAATTCAACTTTAGATTAAATTTGAACCTTGGTTCAAAATTCAAAAACCCATAAAATTTATATCTAAAAAGTTATCAAGAATGAAAATGAGAAAGAGTGTTAGTTACGAGTCTCTAAAACCCAGTAAAATAAAAAATATATATAAATACAAGCAATGAAATGTTTACATCTCTAAAACACTGTAAAAACAAAAAATATACAAAAATGCAAACTAAATACTCTTAGCTAATAATAAAAGCAAATGTGAGTGTGCAAGTGTGTCTGTCAGTAGTCTAGAACAGTGGTGCGCAAACTATTTTCATTTCCGATCATCTCACTCTACATAAAATTTTTTCACAACCCCCAGAGGCATCGCGAGCACGTTTCTTGAAGAAACACATTATATTTTTTATTGTTAAATAAATTTTGGGGGAATTTAGCGGCCCACAAAAATTTTCTTGCTGCGCCTTTGGGGGTTGTGAACCATGGTTTGTGCACCACTGGTCTAGACTGCAAACAGGTTGCCCTAGAGTTACTGATTTCGGCAGTAATAGACATTGGAGGGTGGGACTGAGCACCTCAGAGCAATTTCTTCGGAATTTCAATCAATTACAAATTTGGTAATAACTTCCAAAAATATTATTGTACAAAAATTATATTTACAACACCTTACAATTAAAAAAAAAATTCCTTTCCATTTATACCTCTTTTGGCAAGAGCATCCACTTCATCTACGGTTTTATCTCCAAACGGCAAAATACAGTAGAACAACCCTGGATTTATCACAGCTGACACTTGAACCATAACATAACTAGAAGACTTGGGGAGTGCCGGAATCGGGTCTAGAGCATAGGTTTCTTCTTGATCTCTAGTAACACCTAAAAAAGAATAACAACTTGTATAAAATTATACTACAAAAATGGGATTCTTATAATCAACAGTTTTATTTCAAAGAGGCTACAATTATCTATTATTTAACTCTTTAAACTCCAAAGAAGGCTTACATTCACTATCTATTTACAAGCATTTTGGGAAAAAAAAATTAGACAGCTATAATGGTTATATGATTTTACTTCACATTTTTCAGTACAGAACTTTTTCACAGAATTTAATGAATTATAATAAAATCATGCAATTTTTAATAAAAATTTTTCACTTGACTTATATCACAAATGCTTACTTAACTAATCAATGACAAAGAAGAATGATATTGTTCAGTTAAATTAACATCTGTTTTGATGCAACAACAGATTAAATTATAGTATGAACCTCATAATTTTAAACTGTGGTCAGATAGCAAGTAGGGATGCAACAAATAGTGATTTTGCCGAATAACTGAATATCAAATATTTGGCCAAATTTCAGGCCGAATACTCACTTTTAAAAACATTTCACTTTTAATTGTAAATAAAATATTTCTCAAATTTTAAATGAAAAAAATTCAAGATTAATGAAACAGATTTTTTATTATTTGTATATTTAAAAAAATGTTGACACCTTGATGCACTTTTGTAACATTTTAGATACCTTAATCCCAATAATAAGAAATGAGAAACCTTCTTCATTTTGGGATAATTTCACAGAAATTAGTCATCATTGCAGAAAATTACAATGACAAACTTGGAAGAAAAATCAGTGGATAAATTAAAATTATTAGAAGTAAATTCCTATTTTTATAAAGAACTTCTAATAGCTAGGATGAAGTGTCCACTTAATTGGAGGGAGGAAAAATGCAGAAAAATTTTCAAAATTTGCAAATTTAGCAAGAAACTATCTTTCATCTCCTGCAAGCACAGTATATATTGAGCATTTACTTTCTGAAGCTATTAATATATGTGAAAACAAATGGAATCGACTTCTTCCTGAAAATGCTGAAAAGCTAATGCTCTTTTATCATAATATCAGGCTTTACAATGATAAATGATATGTAGCTTTATTAAATATACTTAGGTGCTATGCAACTTAAAGTTGAGTCAATGCACATAAACATGAATTAGGGGGAACACGGGGACATAGATACACTTTTTTTTTTGGAAAGCTAAAAAATGATTTTACCAACAATAATAATTAGAACTAATACGCTATATTTATGCATTTGTTAATCTAATATAGGATTTCAGTCAAGTTTTGGTCATAAATGAAATAAAATATTTATTACTTTTTTCCTAAAAATGGATTTGTATCAATCTGCCCCATACAACAGATGGATTGATACACACAGAAATATCGAAAATAATGATGGTTAATAGGTCTGGGATCAAAACAAAAGGTGTTTAATCAATAAACTTTATATTCCAAATCAAGGTATAGAAGTTTAATAAAGTAACAAACTTTTATTTTAATCAAAATTCAACATTTTTAATGCGACTAGAAAATTGAAGTAACAATGCCTCAGAAATAATTTATAATAATTTAAAGGAGAATGTGTGTGTGGCTAAAAATACTTTGGAGGGAGGGAATGTGAGCCTCGAAGCCATTTTTGGAAATTTTAATTAATTAAAAATTAAGGGAAATTTTCGCGTTCTTCCTTGATGACTTACGGATATAATATAGTACAAAAATAATTTTCACACCATCTAAAAATACAAAAAATTATCCTTTCGATGATATTAAGTTTCCGTGCATTTTTTTTTTTTTCAAATTTTAATATATTCATAAAAAATATTTTAAAGCTAATTTACAACAATATTTTTCATTATTGCAATGAAATTCAAACCATGTTCATTGTTTAAAACAACTAATAACACACAGAAGATACGTATCAATGTGATCCAGAGCCAACTGTATCAATCTGCCCCAAGAGACTTTTTTACTTAAAACAAGTGGTCATGCAAAATCAAAGCTAAAAAACCTCAAAACTTAATATAGTTCAGAAAATAATGTTTTTTCCTACCTTTGGAGTAGATTCCCTGGCAGGAAAACGTAATTAGTGAAAGAAATCACACAACACGTACTTAGAGTAAAATTTACTTTGATTAGAAGATTAGCAGTTTGATTCATTTATAAATTAACTTTTGACTTAACATGGCCGAAAAAGTTACCGTGTGCTAAGGGTTACAGTGGCATATATATGAGGGGATATGAACATCTTGGGCCATTCCAATCATCAAAATTTAAGAACTGTATCAATGTTCCCGCATATCAATCTAACCCAACTTCTCCTATCTGATTTCTGTAAAGATGGTTTTAAAAAAACTTGTAACAATTAAATATGTCATTTTACCAAAATTCAAACTTATTATAAATTTTAGCTCGTCATCCACGGATTTAATTTTCCAAAATATATAAAATTGTGAATTGCATAAACATGCCTAGTGCCATATTGGACCAGTTGGTGGAGTATGGAGTTCAAGCCAGGCAGGAATACATGTTTCCTGTAACCTATGCTTACTGAAGGATTAGGTTGGTTGTATTGTATTTTCTGGCCAAGAGCCATATTTGACCATACTACGAGAAACACAAGGTAAATAGAATTTCTTAAGTTTCTATTGGCACTAAAAATCTAAACTAAATTCTGAATGACCTTAAAAAAGTATGTGGATTTAAGAAGTACTCAAATGAGTTTGTCAAAACCAATATCATTAAGAAACAAAAAGAGGTTTGGATGGGGAGTTTCTCCCAACAAGTCTTTTAAAGTGATATTATTTCTACCAAACTGGTTAAGTCGACGTATTTTAAAATTTGGACATTCTATTAAAATATGTTTTACAGACAGAGTAGATTGACACCTCGCACAGTTGGGAGGAGGCTCTGAACAAAGTAAATGTTTATGTGTTAATCTGGTATGACCAATTCTGAGAAGAGTCAGTGTGATATTGTGTTTTCGATATAAATTATTAATCCTTAAGTGCCTAGTCCAAATACTTTGCCACTTCTTCATCATTAAATTCCTAATGCTCTGCAGAGCATCATTTAATGGAATGAAGTCTTTAATTATCAAAGAAGCAGTTTTAGATGCCTCATCGGCTTAGAATTAATAGGAATAGAATTGATAGGAAATTTGGCATTGGGCATATGCCAATCATGACTCCATGCGATATGCCATATCCCTAACATGGAACATGTAAAAAAATTGCAGTACTGAGATTAAGAATCAATTTCTAGATGGAAATAAGAAGTTATAGATTGAGATAAAAATCATACATTTCATATTTAATGCTGTAAAAAAGATCAAATTACACTAAAATCAACATATGATAACATGTAAAGCTAAAATAAACCAATTCCAAACACCTCCAAACAGTTATTTAAATTGAAAATTTTGCAAAATCTATTTCATACCAGTTTAATATTTACCCTGTTGTCTATCTAAACAGAATTTATTGCATTTCTGTGCTGTTTCTTTCAAACGTCTAAATGTTATATGTGATCGGCAACAAGGGAATTATTCACTGAAAGTTAGCTGAAATGAAGGAATTATTCTTTATTAATGAAAACGAAAGAGTGCAGCAAAGTTTTCTTCAAATGAACAGTAATTACACAGATATGGAAAATAGCAAGAGTGCTGAAAAAGAAGAGTGTGAAACTAAACAAAACTGAAAGAAACCAACCCTACAGCTACGTATAAAGGAGACTGACACACACATAACAGAAACAACAAATGAAAATTAAAGAACAGATTTAGAAGACAATAAGGTATACAAAGGAATTTGCAAAGAATACAAAGGTTGATTCAGAATGGAAAGGAAAAT
Organism: Araneus ventricosus; assembly: GCA_013235015.1. NCBI lineage: Eukaryota > Metazoa > Arthropoda > Arachnida > Araneae > Araneidae > Araneus > Araneus ventricosus. Next base: position 34,332 of record BGPR01013291.1, read on the forward strand.
AACTGCACCGCTCGGGAGGAAACAAATGAAATAATACAACCACCATCATTCAACCAAACACTGAACTGCATTTTATTTCAACTTTGCATGAAGTCCAAATCTATCTTTTGAAATAGAGAAATTTCTAGGAATTGAAGACTTGAAAATAAATTTTAACTTGATGAGGCTTTGACGATTAATAACTGTATTTAAACTTTATTTTATTCTATTGCTTTATTAAGCTTATAATTAAAAAGTATGCAGTTTTAATTTCAATAAGATTAATAACTTCAATTAACTAAAGAAATGTGTCCTGAAACAGAAGCCAAAAAGGCTGAAATGTCATTGTACCCTTATCGGTCTTTAATTGGATCACTCATGTACTTACTGATATTTGTTATGCTGTTAGCTATTTAAGTCAAGTTAACGAAAATCCAGGTATGCCTCACTGGACAGCTGCTAAAAGAGTATTAAATCTAAAAGGTACAAAAAAAACGTGGTTTAACATTCCGTCCTACAAAAAGGCCTTTAGTTGGTTTTGTAGATGCTGCCTGAGCATCAGATATTACAGATAGAAAATCTTATAGCGGTTGTGTGTTAAAACTTGCTGACGGAGCCATCTCATGGGAAAGTAAAAATCAACATTGTGTTGCTCTTTCCAGCATTGAGGCAGAATGTATTGCATTGGCTGAATAGCCCAAAGAAATTGTTTATTTACGCCATTTTCTAAATGAGTTGCATGACTCAGAGGAAACAACTCCAACTGTTGTTTTTTCTGACGGCCAAGCAGCTCAAAAACTTGTTAAAAATCCGATTTTTCATTCACGCACTAAGCACATTGACATTCGATGTCCTTACATTTGTGGAGTTCATGAACGTGGTGAAATAAAGACAAATTACATTCCAACTAATCAAAAGGTTGCAGACATTTTAACTAAGACTTGAACATTCCAAAAGCACGGCAATTGCTGCAAATTAATTGGTGTTAATGTTATTAATGTTTGATTTTTATTATTGTTTTCTATTTTATTTGTGAAAAGTTAACTGCCAAAGAGGGATAGTTGAAAATAATATGCAATTGACTTTTCTTCTTTCTCCTCATTTAATATTCAACCAATCACAAGCAATTGTGATGATGTTATGATGCAATACGTCTCATAATTCCATGGATGTCTTTTGTCACGGAGAGCTAGTAAGAGGCTTGATATGTACTTCTATGTGCTTGTAAACGTCTTCATGTTTGTGTCATTATAATTGTCTTATGTCTATGTGTTTAAAAATAAATGATGATTACTTCAACCCGTTTCTTATTTCTACATACCACACTCAGCTAATTTCCCTTTCAGTTTCTCAAGAAATTGGCTGCAGATTTAACTGTTAAAAAATAGCTTAAAATTTAATTGTAAAAAATAGCTTAAAATTGACGAGAATATATAAAATTATTAAAAATGCATCTCTTTTTTGTTTCATTTTTAAGCAATGTTTTTGTTTTAAGGTATTATTCAGATCAAAGATATTTGATAGCATAAATAACCTAATACTATATGTCAAAAAAAAATAATTAACCTGAGTAGAGAATACATGATATATCCAAATTAATTAAAGTTCAATGTTATCTACCAAGGTCATCAATTATACTGATAAACAGATGTAACAATATATAGACAAATACTGGATGCTAGGTTAATCAGTTTGATAACATTATTGGATTGGCTAATTTGGCATTAACCCCAAATAATCAGAGTAAGACATTCTAGAATAATAACTTTGGTAGGATTACCTAGACTAATGGAAGTCATTGTTATTTATAAGTTACCCATGATTATTTGCCAAGAATATATATTATTCAGAATAACTAGTTTAGTCAAGTTCTGCTAATTTTACTAATACACTACCTTTAATAAGCTATCTGCCATCCATTATTTGAATCACCCAAAGCAATGAGTTAACAGTAATTTAATATTATTAGCTGAAAGTATTGATTATGCAAATAATGAAGAGTTTGATTCAATACAAATCATCAGTCTAGTCATACTTTAAAATTTATTAACAGCTTAATATGTGATGCTCAATTAATTATGCTAACTAACTTAGAAAAAAAAAATCTATGAAAATTGTCTCAATTTAAACTGGGAGTTAATATACATGCTGCAGAAATAATATATGTGCAAAGACCTCTCTTGATACACTGACCCCGGAAGAGATCACTTCTAATAAAATTACGCCAATTTCTGTCCAACTCGGATAAGTCATTTTTCTTAAAGAGCAAACTAAGATTAATTATATTTTTATAAAGTTAAGAGTAAAAATATTTGTTTCAATTATTTCATTGGTGAAGGATTTAATATCTTGCAGAGGCTTTAAGAGAATAAGTATTTCCCCTTAAGCTATGAAAATTATGCTGTGTTCAGCTTAATTCACTGAATAACTAAAAGAAAGAGTTGATAAATAACTTACCACCTTCTGCCAAAGGAATGTGTTCAAAAGAACAACTTTTCCCACGGGGACAATAGCCTCGTAGAGAGAAATACTTGCAAATATAACTTTCATCTCTGGGTTCTGAAAGGTGAAAAAGTGACTTTATTAAATACTATAATTAAGTATGACACAATTTTAAAAATTCAAATTTTTTGTTTTGATTAAGATGTTGGAGAAAAGCCAGAAATCAAAAACTTAGATGGATTCACAGATATTACTTTACTTTTGACTTACTTAATTTGTATTTATTTGTATTCTTTACTAGATACCAATATTAACCACTTAACAGTTTCTTTTTTCTGCCATATTATGTGCAAAAATAAACACATTTTTTTATACACAATTTTGTATTCAAATTGATTTTATAAATTCAAATCAGCTGTCAAAAGAGTTACAATTATTGATTTCATTAATTTTTGATAATTTTTAATTGCAGGAGAAAAAAGGACCTAAAAATTGGTTTACCTAACCTAACCTAAAAACTGGTTTACGATTTTTTTGCTACCCAAGATTAATTAGACTGCTACAACCATTTAATAGAAACATTGCAAATTAAAGAAAATGAAAAGGCTGGAATAATTAGTGGATTGGCTTAGAAAAATGACCTGCCCGAGTGGTGTTCGGGCAAAACTGTTAAGTGGTTAATTATTTTTTGAAATTCCCAATGAGGGAAAATATAATTTTGATGGCTGCAAAAATGAATAAAGGAAATTAGTTTTTATTATATATATTAATTTTTATTTCAAAGAGAAAATTTAGGCTTGTTAATGTTCAGAAGCTCAAGTGATACAGGCCAAACATTAAGGTACAGTAAAAGCTTAACTAACCGGCATGCTCGGGAAACAACGATTTCCGAATACCTGAAAAGTCCAGATAGTTGAGTGTGATGGGAAAAATGGGGGAGGAGGGTAGATTGTGGCCTTTTTTTTTACCGATTATGTCCCTTTTTTTTTTTTGTTGATTTCATTTTTAGGTCTTGTTTTTCAGCGAAAGGTGAGGACTTTTTTTTTCCCTCACTTTTGCTTTTGAACCCCCATAAAACAAGTCTGTGTATGTCACTGTATTGTATATTGCTTTTTTTTCCCTTCTATGCCCCTCTGTGCGGAGCAGACATTGCATTCCAGAAATAAATTGTCCGCATGAATGAAACGATGGAGGCGAGAGAGTGCTAAATTTTAGCGCGGATGTAAAATTTTTAGCTCATTTTAAATTTTTAACTCATTTTCTAATTATTCTGGTTAGTTGAGCTTTCCGGATACTTGAATGCCGGATAATCAAGAATTTACTGTACTTATTTCTCAAAAAAAAAAAATCTTCACCAAAAAAATCAACCATATTGGGAGACTTTTGCATTTCAGAAATTTTACATATGTAGTTTGTTGTTTTCCATTCCAGTAGATTTAAAACTGAAAAAAAGCTGCTTCTAAATTATATGTAATTTTCCTTTGTCCTAAATAAATTACTTGTTTGGATAAATGAATTTTTATAAAGACTAACTAAAATGATAAATTCAATTTATATCCATTTTTTGCCATTATTCGATAAAAATTTTAACATACAAAATTGTAAAAACATTTTTTTAAAGTATTGAACTTCTTTACTTCTTTTGAAATAACCAATCCTTAGTCACTTACTATAGCCAGATATAGCTACCAAAGGATCTTCTATGCATACACCATAACTATTTTCTGTTCCCTCAAATTCATCACGCATAGGATCCCAATGACTGAGAACCTCTGCTTCTAAATTCATTTAACAGAAAAAAATTGCATTTATTAATAACTATCCAATACTTTAGTACATAAATACAATATAGTGATAGAAAAAGTGTAATTCAACTCAGCAGTAACATTCTACACAGCTGAACGAAAGAGATATATTTTAATTTTTAAAAATGCATTTTTTCTGAATAAATTTTCTCATGAAATTATTACCACATATATTTAAAAGTTTACATCTTTAATTCAAACTAAAAAATAAAGCATACTTCCTTAACTACTTTTTATTGCAATTCAGGTTAAAATAAATTTTTCACGGAAAGTTTCCACAGAAGTATATAAACCAAAAGAACAGATACATGATTTTGGTTTAAAGTTACACTATTCTATCTAGATATATAAAAGACCTTTCAATTAATATATAAATAGATCTAAAAGAGCCCAAGGTCTCCTTTGCAGATTTATTTCTTAATTTATACAATTCAAGCTTCACATTATTTAATATAATAGAGGAAATAAGAACATAAATCTTATAAATTATGACCCATACTATTTAGAAATGTTCTTCGACTAGTAATCAAAATTTAAATATTTGTTCCAACACAAAACAAGTGATAAATTTACATTACTCTAAAATCAGTCATTTACTTAATATTTAAATTACCTTTTGCTTCAAGTTTTGCATTTTCCTCAATTATTTTGAGAATGTTACTGTGAAATTCAGCTTGATTACTCTCAGAGAAAACTTCATTTATTAGAACATCCTCTGTTCCTTCAGTGTCCCATAAAAGCACTTGAAGGGGCTTGCTACAAAAAAAAAAAAAAAAAAAAAGGAATTGCAAAAAATATGATTACAATATAATCAACTAATTACTGGGAAACCTTTATATGGGCGAGTTATCATTAAAGCAATGATAATACAGGCTAGATTCTCAACTTCAGGGAAGGTACAGTTTGGTATGTTATTTATTCTACTATTAAAATGTTACAGCTAAGAAACAATCTTTTTTATTTTAACCTTCAATTTCATTTTCATATATTGGAGTACTCTACTATATGAAAACTTCAATTTTTCAGAACTTTTCTATGTTCAACTGCATTTTAGTAGTACAGGATATACCTGTTATTAGCTTTTTCATTGGACTGAAAGTCAACATTGTTCCTCCTTCAACAATAATAAGAAAAGGATTTTCATTTTACCTCCAATTTATAAGATTTTGTTTCAGACATAATTGTGGAATGCTGATTATGTAAGATTTTGCTAAAATGCAAGATTGAGACTAAGTAATTATGCATTTGCATTGTTCCTTAAATTAGTAATATAGTAGTATTAAATACTGAAATTGTCTTTTCCGTTACAAAACTAAGAACCATAAATTTAACTTATGTTTGAGTTTTTTCATGTCAATATAGTCCACTGTTTATCTACGTTCATTAAAATTCTATAAAATGATAAATAATTGCAACATGTATTTTATTTAAGGTAAGTTTTAATTAGGTATAAAGTTTAATTTCAAAATGATACAGTAATTTCACTTTTAGAGAAATTATTTGCGCTATCAATTAGAAAAAATCTGAGGATCTAGCTTGGTTTTCATTTTGAAGTTAAAAAAGAAAAATAAATTGTTAACTTGCTGATAACCCGGTGTTGCTCAGGATCCATATTTTTCATATGCCAGCCTCCTGTATTTTTTTCCCTAAAAATATTCACTGACGAAGAATGCTCGAAAAAAAAGAATACTTTCAACCTCAATTAGGGAAATAAAAACTAAATATAAATACTCTTTATTAATACTATAAATAGTCAAACTGAAACTCAAATATGAAATAGCATTTTTCTACTATTTTTAACCCTCCGAGCGGCGCAAACGTCTTTTTACATTTTTCATGTTCAGTTCAAAAGCAGATAGCCCATATTTATATGTATATTTTCTTAAAAAAGCATGGATAAAGTATTCTTCAGATTTCAGAAATATAATTAAATACAAAAAAATGATTCATTTACTTTAAAAGCTAAGTTTTCTAACCTGACAGCTAAAAGTTCAAAATAATTGGGCGCTCAGAGGGTTAAACAATGCAACCATATCAACGTTAATATTCAAAAATTTGTGAAATTTAAGTGAAACATTGTATAGTAACCAAACTAACATCATTGGACATATGAGTGCATATTAAAAGCTACGAGATAAAAACGGAAGTTAAGTGCATGCTACGAAATAACTGTGAAAGTAAGAAGTCTACTACCTTAACCCAAAAATGCAATATTTTCTTAGCTTTAACAGTGGTAAAAACACGTGAATAAAGGATTTAATAAAACAATAAATTAGTTTAAATTTTATTTTATAACAATAAAAGCATTGTTGCAATGAGATTAAAATGAATTTTGAAACAATAATTACTGTTAGAGAAAAAAATGTACAATAATTATATTGGTAGCATTAAAAAGAAAATTTTTTTCTCTTTAAGGTGATGTAAAAATAATTTTTGTACCATAAGTATTTCAGAAGTTATCGGTGAAAAACATCTAAAAATATGTCTTTTCGTTATTTCATTAAGTAAATAAAAATCTATTTTGAATTTTAAAATAATTACTATGGCACTAGTTCCTTCTTGTGCTAATCCATCACTGTGCCAAATTTGGTTGTCGTAAGTCCAATGGTATGGACGTACATAAAGAACCAAAAAACGAACAAACACACACATACTTTCCTCTTTTATATATATAGAGATGATTTTTTTTAAATCATATTTTTTAAATAATTTTAATGTATGATATGACTATTAAAAGGCATGCTACAATTTATGCCACCAGAGTATTACACATCCCTCAATAAAATTTATTTTTGCTTTAGAAACGAGCATTAAAATAAATAATCAAAAAACTACAATGGAAACCGAATTTCAGTTCAAAATAGTCTGTTGATGAAGTTTTAAAATTTGTCAAAAAGATATGATAGGAGAACAAAAAAAGTTATTGAAAAGCATAACAGGAAAAATCTGCTATTATCATATATATATATCATTAAAACCAAGATTAAATAAATTGTTTTTAATTTTTAAATAAAAAGTATAAAATTCTTGAAATTAAATTCCAGAATATACATAAAAAATAGACATTTTAATCTATTTAATTATATACTGTACAAATAAGTACTGCAATTTATAACATTATTCATCAATGAAAAGTAAAATAAATTATTGTAAACAAAATAATATACAGACTACTTACACGAAAACACAGAAGCAGTTTATAAAATACATTACTTATGACATAGAGTTATAACTTATTTTAATCAGAATATTAGAAATTGAAAATAAATCCCAAAATGAAACATAATTCATAAGACATGAATACTAATATATTTTTCATACCAATATGATCTTTGTATTTTGTTTTAATTAGGATCAACAGTATGTGTACTGAAATTTACTTAAACCAATTGAAAAACCATTTATTAAAGTGATTTAAAATTTGTTTCTTGACTTAAAATTAAAAATTTTTTAAAAATTTTTTTTTTTTTTTTTTTTTTTTTGGCATTTTTAATTCTAAACAAAATAGTTAAAAAATTTATTAAAAATAACTAAGCACTGAAATGAAATAAATTTTAAGCCACTTTCATAAAGAGTTTTTCAACTGGTTTCAATAAATCCCATTACAAACACTGCTGATACCCAGTTAAAACAA
>BGPR01013292.1:6668-42190 GCA_013235015.1 Araneus ventricosus
CCCCGCACCCCCCCCCTCCTCCCAGACACAAATCTTAGATTCGCCAATGGTCAGAGGCAGAGCTAAAAAGGAGAGCAGTCCATCCTGGGTGGCAAAATCAGACATACAGAAAAACAGTTTTATAGCTAAGAAGAGGGGTATTAGCTCAATCATGGCATTTATAATTTATATATGTATAATCACTTATACATATATGTAGGATATTACCCGTAAAGAATAATTTAATCACTGTATAAAGAAGGATGTAAGACAAAATTAGAACTTCGAAAAATAAGTTAAAAATTATAAAAAATAGGCATTAATAAAACCTTAAAATAAAACACAAAAAAGCAAAATGGAAGAAAATTGTAAAAGAACCAAAGTGGCGATTCTCCTCAGAAGCCATGTAAGAGCTAGATTAATTTTTTTGGCGATAGATGGAGCCAGAGTTCTGCTCTGTACGAACTACGAGCAGCACCCTCTTTTTTCCCAACAAAACCAGACTGCACGCTGAGAGCAGTGCAACACACCGCAGGCAGCCGAAATGTTAATACAACTCTCATTCCCTCTGTCTAACAATGTAAATCAGATCAGTCTTGGTGCAGTTAAGACGCCAATCTTCCTGCTATGGTAACTATGTCCCATCTCACTTTCCTTATGGCTCTCTAAATCTTTAATACCATAATATTCTTAACCCGTAGCATCTATCCCTCGTTAATCTAGCTCCATTAGTTAAATATGACTTCATGTAAATTCTCAACACTCTCGTAAACTTTCTATGTACATATCTCTTCCCCCCCCCTTGTAAATTCTCCCTATAGTATTTAAATAAATGTTTTGTATTTAACTTGAAGTCTACTAATTTATTTTATGTAATATATTGTTCTAAATTTAATGTAATAAAAACCCTTAAATCCCGTAGACATAAACCCGATATATTTACCCCTTAAAGGTAACCCTTCCGTGGGCATTTTGTTTATTGAACGGAATCCCACATATATAAAAACAAACTAATGTAATAAATTCTTATTTTTCTTCTTTTATTGGTAAATTGCTGATATTTGAGGAAAAAAACTTTATAGTAGATGCTATTCCAGATATTACAGGAACTAAGACCCATATTACATACATTAGGTGCATCAATTTGACTTAGAAATTTTTTGTGAAAAGATTACTCCAGTTTTATTGAAAGTGAAACAAATGGACCTCTCCTCTGCTTAAAAAAGAAGAATGAAAGGGATTATCTGAAAGTGGCATACAATTTCAACCTGTTTTACCAAATTTGGAGGGACTGTTTATTAAATGATGTAGTATTTGACAAATTCTAATGGGGAGGTTCTAGATATTTTTCTCCTGGTACTTGATATTTGGTAGTCCTTAATTTTGGCAAATAAAACAACTTTTTATGAAAGTGATAATTTAATCATGTTTAATTAGTTCATTGTTCAAAAATATCTTGAAAACATACTACATATAATTAGCACTGACTGTTGCTCAAAAATGGTATAATATAAAGTGGTAATGATATTATTAAAATTTCTGATACATCATCATATATCATGAAGTCTGTTATTTAAATTTTTGTTTTAATTACAGTTTACTCTAGCCAAACTGTTGATTGAAATATTTTGTCTGGATAAGAACAGTGTTGATGCCCAAAAGCTTCTGAATTATCGATCACCAAAATCTGCAAATGCAGTAAGTAAGAAAATATATTCTGTTATCTTTTTAAGCTTTCAACACAATAGATGTTGCATTTAATTTGACGCTGAATTTTTGGAATAAATTATAGTCATTACTTAATTTTATATTTAGTGAATTATGATTTTTTTAAAGTTTGTAGTTACAGTTAAAAATTTCAGTTAAAATTAAGCAAATATAAACAGCCTAAATGTTCTTATAAAATAAGATGTAATTTGAAATTTGTTCTAAAATACTTGTTATTTTATGTATTAAATTATTATTTACAAGTGCTGTGCAGCAAAAACTGCTTGAAGTTTAGTTTTGTGAGTCTTATAAAATATAATTTCATCAATTAATATTATAAATACTTTCAAAACAATTTCAAATTTCTTAACATTACCTAGAAAAAAGAAATTTTTTCATAACTTAACGAGTATAAATTTTAGTCTAAAAATTACTGTAGGAGAGAGGGGGCACTTTTTAATAGTTAGCATTTCTCTAAACTGGAAATGCTATTTGATTGGCTGATAGGTGGCTAATCAAGTTCCAGAAGAGAACATCTTCTGGCAATAGGCTTTATTCCATTTCTCAAACCATGTGCTTTGTTATGGAATGAGATCTGTTTTGTGGCCTGCTAAGTAAAAAGTGATTTTTTTTTTATTACTGAATTTGTCTTACTCTGTATTCATTGAGATAAGTTGGATTTATTCACTAAATTAATTAAGATTTTCTGCATCTAACAATATTTTTAGCAACTAGAAATTCCTTTTCTGAAGAGTGTTATAGCACTTGAAACTTAATGGTTGCACGTGGGGCACCTTTCAACAAACATATTCTTGTTGGATAGCTCTTATTATAAAAACAATATAATAGCAAAAGCACACAGATTAATTTTTAGGAATTGAAACAAATTGATAACAATATTTTTCAGCTTCTTAAAACTCTAAACCAATCCTTACTCTTGCATGTGTATAATTGTGCATTTTATTATCTTTCGGAGTGCAAAGGCTTAACTTTATTGACCTCACTTGGCTGTTCTTCAAGCTCATCTTTGTCAGTATTTATAAATTTTCATCTGCACTCATCTATTTAAAAACATTTTCCATTGACATGTCCTCACATCTAGAAACATACTGAAGGAGTGGAAAAACATTGACCATTGGAGCTTTCCATGGTCAAAAAGATTGGACCAAAAATTTTCCATAAACATGGACAAAAAAAATTAATGAACTTGCACAAAAAAGAAAGATTAACAAATATGTTCACTACCATGGCAGTCTTTTCAGCTTGGAGTCTACAGCATCACTAAGTGTATAGCTACTTGAGTGTCACCACCTAACTTTGACACTCTACAAATAGGGAGACAAACACCCACTTAACATTAGTGAAAATTAAAGGGTACTTTTTTTATTTATGATTTTTAATTAATTCCAAACCAGTATTGATTAAAACAGAATACCAGATGTCTAGACTCTGTTGTATTTGAATTATTAATTGCTTCTCTAAGTTTTCAAAAGTTCTGAAGTAGAATATTAAATATTATTTATAATATATTTATTTAAACAATGTATTTTTAAGTTGTGTTATTTTATAATATGTATGCTAAATGTCTTTTAATGCTTATTTTTAATTTCAGGAAGCTGGAGATTTTGCTAGTGTGGCTTACTTTGTATTGAAAAACAGAAGTCCAGAAAACGGAACATTGACAGTTTATGATATAAATTATTATCTTGATAGTATTGCAGCTAATCATGCTGATAAAAACAAAGGTAATAAAGTTTGTAATATTAATTATTTTTGTAACATTTTTGTAAATTTGCAAACTATTACATTATTAATTCCCTTTTCACTGATTTTAGTTTTAAACGAACAACCACTTGCTTCCTTTCTCGAATTAAGTGTAATTTTGCTTAATTTCTTTTAGGTTTTGGAATAAATATTCCTAATTTTTTAGAAATATTAATTATTTATTTTAAAGTTTTATTTCGCATTTCATTAAATCTGGTTAACCATTAGAATGACTGATTTTCTTACAGATGAACTGAAGCATGATTTATTGCATCTGTTGAGGAACACAACAGCTTTGGAACAGAAATGGCTGATTAGAATGATTTTAAAAGATATGAAATTAGGAATAAGTGAAAATACAATTCTAAATGCTTTCCACACTGATGCAAGAGATTTATATAACGTTACAAATAGTTTGGAGAAGGTACAAAATTTTTATTGTGTTCAAAATCGGAAATAAAACTGATCATCAACTTCGTAACAGAAATTTTTGTGTTAATATTGATGTAGTAATTTATGACATGGTAACTGTTCTGTTTTAAATAAATATCTATATATTTTTCTAGGTTTAAAAAAAAAAAAAACTGCTATGAATAATGTGATTTTCTTTACATGTTTTAAACATTGGAAACTTTTGTTTCAAACATTTTTGTATACAAGTATTTACGCAATTGATAATATAGCTGCAGTTTAAAAATTAATAGTTCTTTTTCCTTGTAAAAAAAGAAATTTGTGACATCCAATATATTTTGATTAATGGTATTATTTTTCATACTGCATATGATCATTGTGAAGAGAGGTACCATACATCATTAAGATACCATAGATTATTAAGAGCATCAAAGGTTTCTCAAAATAAATAAATAAAACTGTATTTTAGTTATTTCCTTTGCAATATGCCCCATATCATCAAATGGCTTGACACCATGCACAGTGAGTTTCTTCAACTTTCTTCAAAGATATGTTAGTCATTTATCACTTGTATTCAGAAAGTAATGCTTCTTTTCTTAGTTCTTTTATTGCAAGAATAGTTTTTCTATATCATTTAGATTGAATTGCATATATTTTATTAACATTTACTAATATAATAAAGCCTGTTTATAACAATATTGTATGGATCTAGAAAAAATACTCTTATAGACAGGTTATCATTGTAAACAGTTTGAGTGTTTGTACATCCATTGTTTATATATGTGTGCCTGTACTAATTTTACTGTGCTTTTTGATACCTCAACAAAAATTTGATGGTTTAAAATTGCATTTTATAAACTTTACACTATTTGTGAGGGAGATGTAAGCTTTTCTTCACCCAAGATGGTTTTAGAAACAGTTCCATGACATTCACAGAAAGAGGAAAACCATTAACTGCTAGCTTCAAAATCATTCTTGCCTAGTAAAGAGGCAACTTTTCTTGCATTTTCAGGGATCTTCGGCCCAGTAATGGGCAAGTTTTGGGCTCTCATCTCATAGAACCATTGTAGTAGAGTAGCTTTGTCAACATCAACATTTAAGGCACCTTTAAATTGTTTTTGTTTGTTATTCTCTTTACTTTTTTTCACAGCATCTTCAATTTCCCTTTTTTTTATTTTATTTTTCAAAAAAGTAGCTATCATCAACTCAGAAATCACGTTCATTTTAGCAGCATCAATTTGCTTTAATCCATGATCAATTTCCAAAATAATTTGTAGCTTTTTTTCAAATGTCAGCATTTTCGATTGTGCTATTGTATATTCAAGACTTTAACATATCAAAAACAAACTTCAAGGAACAAGTGGTCAGTCCGAAATGCTAACTGTGAATGTACAAGATTGACAGTTCCCACACAGACATGAAGGCTAAAAACATCTGAGCACATTCCAATTGTAGGCCCCCCCCCCCCAAAAAAAAAAAAATAACCTTGCTACAACAGACTTCAGTTTCTAGCATCCTTCCCATGATTTCTCTGTTAGCTCACATTCTGGACCATGAGGTGTTGTATTTCAAGAGAAAAAAAAAAAGTAATCTACTATACTAGCTTTTAAAGAGTGAAATTATCATTACAGGTGCATTTAAAAAGTTATTATCACTGTAGGCAGGCTCAAAATGCATTGGATAAATAGAAATTCTGCCTGGACCAAAGAAAATATCATTTTAGTCAGCTTTAATATTATAGACTGTATCATTATAGGCAGGTTTTACTGTAGTTAAGAAGTCAGAATTTCAATTTGTGAAATTTAAATAATGCAAATTAAATCTGCCTGGGTTGAACATCCTCCTGCTGCTGTGAAATGAAAGTTTGAAGAAGGGGCTACCTGTTCAGGTGATATCCAAACCATGATTCAAAAGTATGAGCTCCTATCCAAATGTAGCTTCAAAATGGATGGTTAAACTTGTGGAAATGCATTATCTATTGCATTTTCACAAGTGATTATAATGTTCAATTTTTCTTTCTCCTTCTAACACAAATGAAAAATTGTTCACTTTGTGAAGTAATAATTCAATTTGGAACATACAAACTGTTAAATAAATTAAATATATATTGTTCTTCAAATTCAGTATGATAAATGGTAAATTGTTTTTGAAAATGCACTCTGTTGTATTTATTATTCTGTGTATACTGTGAATTTAACATTTTTTTTTCTTCCACTTCATTTAAATGGGTTTTTTTTTGTGTGTGTTTTAGTAAGAAAATTTATTGATTTGAATGTTCATTATGTAGGTTTGTTGTAGCTTGAAAGATCCATCTGCTAGACTTCATGAAATAGAAATAAGTATTTTCTCACCTTTCCGTCCTATGTTAGCAGAAATGGCACTACCAAATCAGGTTAGTCTGTATTTTCAAATAATACCTGGAGAATATTTCTGTGATGTACTCTTGAATTTTTTAAATGTTCTAATTATATGCAGATGAGATAAACATGTTTATTAAACTAATTTTCATAATGATTGCTTGCTATTTGCATTCATGTATTCTGAAATTTAGAAAGTATATATTATGGAAGTCAGTTAAAAATGGAAGCATGAAATTATTAAAAAGAAGCTTCATTTAACATGACTCCATTATCATTTAAAGCGTGTTGTTGCAAGCCTTTGTCTTTTACCTAGGATCAGCACGAGAAGAACCAGGGTTTGAAGCAAAATATGTTCAAAAATTTCATTTTAATATTTACGATTATATAAAAAAAAATCTGTAGTTAAAACTATTTGGTAATGTTCCATTCACCATATTTTTTACTGGTTTTATTTGTAAGTAGTTGATCAAGATGTCTAGCATAATGGATTTTTCTCAGTGCATTCTTGATAAGGCTTAATTTTATTTCAAAGTACTTTTAATGATTTCATTGCCAGGATGTTCAGTTTCAAAAATCAAGCAATATTGCCAGATTAATAAAATTCTTGAAATATGATTTGAATTTTATTACTTTAAAGTGAAAACAGCAAATCTTTCATTTGATGGTCATCAACTGAATTATGATATCAATCCTTACACACTTTTTGTGTCTTTTAAATTTATGTGCAAGCATTCCAATTTGAAATATTGAATGTTTCATCGAAATTTAACCTTCAGATTATGACTAAGAGAAATGCCATATTTCCCATTAAGACAGAGATCTTAGTGAAGAAACAGCCACCTCCCTTCAATTAATTGGAATATAAAATCTGTGGTCCAGTTGTGGGGTTACCTATTCTTGTCTTCCCACATTAGCAATAAATCTATCCACTGCGCACAATGTGATAGGAGACCTGACAGATTAGTACCTAAAGGAGAGTGAAATCCTAATATGTATATGGATAGTGGAAAGAAAAGACACACACACACAAATGAAAATACTCAATGAACAATTTAGCCATTATTTTAAAGATTATAAGGATTTCAAAAAATTGAGGCTATATACAATTGAATGCACGATAATGTGGCTTATAAGTTTGAATATTATAACATTCATGTCTGCAAACATATTAATGAACTACTGGTACAGTATGCGCATTCACCCTTTAGCTAAGGTAAAAAATCTATTGTTATGGCATCTGTACCGCCAATATGAAAAAGGTTATTGCTGTAATGAATGTCTGGTTACTTTCATTTTTACACATTTTCATGTTTAGCAATCTGTAATTACGAAACTGAATTGAGTATGCTGTAACTCATTTTGAAACCTCTTCTGTATGTTTTATTTAAAAGGTTGAAGGACTGATGAAAGGAAAACCATTTATTATTGAAACAAAATATGATGGAGAAAGATTGCAGCTTCACAAGGATGGAAGCTCCTATATGTATTTTTCTAGAGGGTATATTTCAATACTATTTTTTCTGCATTAAACAAGCTGTTATATGAATATCTTAAACCTTGTATGTATTTATACTTTGTAATGCATATTTTTCTTTAGAGGATTCGATTGCACTGAGACATATGGAAGCACTCCTTCACAGGGCAGTATAACACCATTTATACACAAAAGTTTCAAACCTGGCATTAACAAATGCATATTAGATGGGGAAATAGTGATATACAGCAATAAACTGAACTGCATTGGTAAGAAGATTTATTTGACATTGATGTGTAATTGGCTCTGCAGATATTTGACAATTTATGTCTTTGTAAACAGTATTGCATGTAAAATTACTAGGATAATTTACTGTTTAGCATTGAATTGCGAGCAGTTGATATGGTTTTTACGATAGTATATGTATCCTAACCAGTGACGACTCGTCCATTAGGGATGCATCGCCCTCTGCAATTATTTTAAAAACTTGTATTTTCATTTTTAATCTTATAAACTTATTTTTCTACTCTGGGACTTTAATGATAATTCAAAACGAGAAAGAAAAAAAAATAATGAAATAAAAGCAATGAAAGAGCAATGAAAATGGAAAAATGAATTGATATGTAGGAGAAACATAGGATGGGGTTGCACACCAAATAGCACTGGAAAGCATAAAAAATTGCTCACTGCTCATAGCTACGTAACACATCAGGAGGCGAAAAGTGACATTTTCTTGAACTTAGCACAGACTGAGTTGAGATTTTCACAGCTGAAATTGGCTAACTGATGCTCTTTTTTTTTTCCTCTCTCCCACCCAAGGTTTGCAATATGTCTCTTGATTTTTCAATTCTTTTTTCTTATTCAATAATTTTTATTTCAGTTTTATGTTGTCCTGACAGAAACACATCTGGTTTTTTTGCCTTTTGTTCTAAATTCATTATCGAAAAACGATATATTGATAATTTTCTGAAATATAATTAAGATAATTACAATTTAAAATATCAGGCTATTTAGATGTAAAGTTACTTTTTTAAAACTTTAAGTGAATTGTATTCTTGTGAGAAATAATTTTTGCAGCTCTGCTCATTTCTGACTTGTCTCCACTGATCCTAACAGTTATTTCAACTGCTATGATACATGAAAAATAAGATACTTGCTAAAGAGTTCACTTTTGTTGAAGTTAGTTTTTAAATAAGCTTAAACTATTCCATTTATTTTGTATTTCAGTATAAAATAGTTGATCAAATTTTTACTGGAGACTTGACCAATCAGGCAATAATCCCCCCCCCCCCCCCCCTCTGCTGCCTGTGTTATAATTTTTGAATTGCTTCTCATTGTATCAATTTCCTTCTCCTTTAGCCAGGCGGTGAGTTCACGTCTTCATGAAATATTTAAGCTTATTCAGACAAATCTTGAATGAAATCTTAAAAATATATTAAAAAGTATTATGAAAAAAATGCTTTGAATTAGAGGAGTTATGGGATTTGAAGCAACAAAAGGCTGTAATCCCCATATAAAAAATGCTTTGATTCTGCTGCCAGCTTTTGCTGTTTTCTGGATCATTTCTGTTCTCAACCCTATTTTTTGCCAATATAAATATTTTATGTGATTTTTCAATAATCACGTGCTTATATGGGAGAAGTTAGAGCAATTCTAGAATATTAGTTTTTTTTTCACCCAAAATTTGTTAAGTATGTGTTACTAAAATAAGAATTTTTCTATGTGTAGATTTAAGAGAAAAAAATAGCAGCTGGGAATCTAGAAAAATGGAACTCTTTATTCATTATTGTCTCGCTTTTTTAGTTTGAAGCTCTCATGATTGATAACTAAAGGCATGCACTGTAATATTAAAATTATAAAATTATGCTTCTACTATTAAGCGTAACAAATTTTGAGCTGTGTTTGCATGATTATATGAATTTTAATTATAGTTGAATTTATTTATATACTAAAAATATTGTGTGTTCATCAGTGTTGCTGAATAGTTTGTGAATTTACAGTGTTTTTTGAAATGCAATTAAATGTGAAAAGTTTAATGACTGTAAAAGCATAATATTGATGAAATTACTAACACTGGGTTTATTAAATGGAATGCTATATTGTCATAGAAATTCCCATTTTTTTTTTTATATCTGGTTAAAATAATGTCCATGTCCCCTATGATACAAAAGTTTGGGTTACACCTTAAGTCATATATCTGGTGTGAATAATTTTTATTTTTGATCCTTTTCCACTTTATAAATATATGTAAACATAGATAAAAAATGAATACATTTTTAACATAGCACTTATTTGAAATTTTCAACAGTTTCAAAAGGAGAAAATGCTGATGTTCAAGCTCTGGAACCAGATGGAGATTATGAACCTTGCTTTTGTGTTTTTGATATATTAATGCTTAATGATAAAGTTCTGAGCAGTCTTCCTTTGACTGAGAGAATTGGCTACATCAGGAATACCTTTGCAGCCATTGAAAATAAAATCCGATATACTAATCAGAAAACTGCTTCAACCAAGTATATTCCATTTTGTTTATTTCTTTCACTAGCTTTTAATTCTCACGTTTTTTTTTCTTATAATTTCAGTTTTTTTAGTCTAGAGATATTAAGCACTTGTTTAAAAGATTTAGAATTTGTGAAGATAAAGAAAACTGGAAGAAAGATTTGTTTATTCAAAGAAAATATTTGAAGTGGAGGGGGAAAAAAGTAGTATTTGTTTTATCCACATAAGTATACTATTGAAGTAAAACTTCTGTAGTACCTGCTGACAACTAGGAAGCTTTTTATATATTTTTTAAGTTCTGTTAGTAACAAAGTGGATTAAAATTAGCATTATTGGAAATAAGTAATTTATTTTCTAATTCACAAACACTCACAAAACCTTATTATATTCATTTAATCAGTTACTGTTATCTTTATCAACAAAGCTTTGCCAAAATTTAGAAAAAAAGCCTCAAGTATTTTAAGGAGCTTTTAATTTTGCATCAAAAGCATCAATATGATTAAATAATTTTGTGAAAAAAAGTTGATTTGTCTGTTAATATTAATTCTTTTCAGATTATAATCAGATATAAAAGAATTATTGATGCAGGCTTATGCAGTATCTACAAACTGTTTATAATAATAAAAAAAACTTTTATCGCACTTTATTTCCAATAAGCTACTTATTACATTTATAAATAACAATGAAAAATGCAATCAATAAAATATTTTTAATTAAATGCTGAAATCTTTTTGATAGATTGAGATAAGATACTTCATTTAATTTTTTGTTATTCTCTGCTAAAAATATTTTAATTATATCTACTTTATTATTAATGGTTCTTAAAAATTGAAGCATAAATATATAAGTTGGTAAAAATTAAATTAGTAAATGTTTCTTTCATCATAGAAACAGTGTCTAGTATAGAAGTTTCACTTTCAGCTTTGTGCTTGTATGGTTGAAGCAAACACTGTCTTTGTTGTTTCAATCTGTCTTGCACAGTAAGTTATTTTACTCTTTAAGTTGATAATTTTAGCATTTTTAACTATTCCACCATTTTTTTAAAAATGATTTTTATTATTTATCAGATATATAGAAAAGGTAAACTGGAACATATATAGTGAAGTGAGATAAACATAGCTATTGCCTCATAAGTCTGACTATAGATGTCAGTATTCCCATGTCATGCTTCTCTTTCTCACTTGTTTCTAATTAATGTAACTACACCAAAATCATCTGATACACATGTGCCATTCGCTTTCTTTATATCTCCCTGATTGTTATAGCATTTGACTTTTTAATGCTCATCTAATTTTTTTCTTGCCTTCAATTCTCTCTTTCCATAGAAATTTAACTTCAAAAAATTAAATATGAAACAATAAAACAGCTGTTTGTAAGTTTTTGGTTTAGCAGAAATTTAATATCCTTCAAAAAATTCACTAAATTCCTTGCATCTTTTGTGTGTTGTGTGAATATCTGATTCTCATCATTCAAATTATGAAAACATGTCTGGGGAGTTGTTTTCTCTTCATAGTGGTCCATGAATCCTATAAAGCTCTTATCTTTGTTATTATGTGACTATTTGAAGTTTTAGATTGTTTTCCCTTAGAAATAGGAAACTTTTCATCATTGTTCTACTCTCAGGTGTAAATGTCATAACTATTTAGCAATGAAATCTCTTTGGTTAAACCTTTTTTTTTTTTAATGTTGTGTGCGTGGAGTCTTTCAGTAATCTGTATTCAGTGGATGGCAGAATTGCTAATACTTATATGCTAAGTTGTTTAGTAGTTACTTCTCCATTTTTATTCGTAATTTGTACAAAATCCCTTTTACTCTTTAAGAAATTTCATTCCCATGTGTTTTAATTTGTAATTAAAACAGATGGGAATGTTTTGTTTGGGAGAACATCTGATTCAAGCTTTTTTTGCATAAAGTTCATATTTGAAAAATGATCAGCAAGGCACTAATAGCTGTAATTTGACTGAAATTATTAAAAACAGTCATTATTACAAAGAGTGCTTTGTTACAAAATATAGTATAGTTATGTGATGTACTTATTTTTCAGATATCTGGCAGCACGTTAGTTTTTGTATGCAATTCTCTATGAAATCATTTGCATTCTTTTGACTAAATGGAATGGACTTTTGAATAAATGGAAGACACCCATTTTTCATGGGTGAGGCTTGGAAAAAATATATCCGTCATTGATTTATGCAATGATAAATAAAATAAATAAGTTTTGATTTATCATCTCTGTTTGAAATGCATGGTGCAATTACCATTTCCACACCATCTGACAAAACTGAGATCTCTTATATGTGTCTGAATGAGATGATTATATGAATTTATATTATGATGAATTAATTAATTAGTGGCATTAATTTATTTTTCTTTGTGCAGATTAAATTGGTTGTTATTCTTTTTTGTTAGCGATGAAGTTACTGAAGAACTGAACAAGGCAATTGACAGTCGATTAGAAGGTATTGTTGTGAAAAATCCTGATTCCATTTATAAACCAAATATACGAAAAGGAGGTGGATGGCTCAAAGTGAAACCAGAATACATTGAAAATTTAATGGATGAGCTAGACTTGCTTATTATCGGTGGATACTATGGTGAAGGACGGCGATCCACGGCTATATCTCATTTTTTACTTGCGGTTGCTTCTCCGGACCAGACAGGTACA
Source organism: Araneus ventricosus (assembly GCA_013235015.1). Lineage (NCBI taxonomy): Eukaryota > Metazoa > Arthropoda > Arachnida > Araneae > Araneidae > Araneus > Araneus ventricosus. The sequence goes on from BGPR01013292.1 coordinate 19,528, forward strand.
CTATGTCATTATTTATGGATTAGGTTTCAATTATTGTTTTTATATGAATTGATTGAACTTTCTAAAGATAACAGTTGTTTAGTGTACTTAGGACATTATCCTCATCTTACTTTCTTTGTGAACTCCTATTTTTACCTTTTAAAGTGTTGCAGTGAATGATGCCAATGCTAAATATCTTGGAAATTGTGTAATATTATGAAAATTATTTTCTTTCTGGAGCAATTTTCGAGCTGTGTGATGGTACAAAGTGAAAACAAAGTAATATGTGCTGCCAATACATTGTGGTTTAATTTTGAAGATTTATTTTGAGTGCTTTGATAATTATTTTTTAGCACATAGTGAGCAGGCTACATTTTAGTTTCTTTTAAATAAATTCTTTTCTTTAATCAAGTATTACAATAATGCTAGTTTTAGAATTCAGTTTTGCTTTCCTTTTACATCGATTGATGATAAATCAGTTTTGATTTATATGAGAATTTTGCTACAAGTTTTCCCTTGAGTGTAAATTTCCTTGTCCATGACAAAGAAATAAGCTATATTAAATTCTTCATCTGGAAATTTATGATTGCAAACACTACTGTAATTATAAACTAGTATAGAGTGGATGGGGAATTTTCATTGAAATAGTAGAAATTTATAGTAGAGAATTTTAGTATTGTTATTAGAAAGTGCAAGGCCTTTCATTTTCAATAATTGATAACATGACGGATAATGTACACTACTACTACGCCACGTCACATCCCCGTTCATAGAGCAGAGATCGCTCATGATCAGTTTGGATGGATGCGATTGGGAATAGAGGGGACCTGGTGTGGTTCTTTAAAAAGAAAAATCTATGAGAAAAAAATGCAGAAGAAATATTTAAAAACTATTGGGAAAAGATTTAAATAGGTGGAATCGTTTTTGAAAGCATTCTAATTCTGGAAAAAGCAACAGCAAGATTGTTGCTGGTCTAGCAATGCACAGCATTTTCTTTTTCTTCTGAAAAACTGTACCATTCAAGGAGGGGAATGGCAGAACTTTAAGCTATCAGTATAAATCTTGCATATGAAGTGTTAACTAGCACAGGCACCAAAAGAGAAAAAGAAAAAAAAAAGAATCCAAATATATATATACAAATATATAAAATTACCAAAGCAACATGCACTAGTTAAATATGTTCTCTGGAATAGGGTGACATGCAAAAATGAAAGAACAAGTATCAACAAACAATAAGAAAAAAGAAAATAATAAAATGATAACAGACATAACAAAAAAGGGAAGGTAAATTACTTAAACATGCACTCTTCTACAGACAGGCTAACCGGGATCAAGAAATAACGTTTAAAGCAACAAATGCATACTCTTATAAAGATATAAATACATAGTCTTAAAAAGATAATTAAAAAACTAACTAAGAGATACTTAGGCGTTAACTGCAGTATGGCTAAACATATTTGTATGTACATCAAAGTTAGGAAAAACAAAGACTGGCTGAAGAGTTCAAAATAAAAACACTAGTACAGAATCCTTGGTAAATAATCTATGACGAAACATGATCAAGGACAAAAGGAACGTCATCCATAGATGTTCAATGTATTTTTAGAGTTTAAATTAGGTTGATGATGGCAAAATCAGGTTTCAGTATCTAAGAAGCTGCTCATATGTCTGAATGAAATCCAAAAGGTTCTTCAGTCTTCTTCTTGCATGTGGATTTGAGACAAGATTTCAGAGTCAGGCAAGTTTATGAATTGCTGAAGGAGTTTTGAAATGAAATAGTGGCATAGTGGAATGGAAGTGCCTACGTCACCACATGCACAGTTGTTCCAAACAGCCAATCCAAATGTTTTGAAGTAACTGGGAAATGGGCCATGCCCAGTTATGAATGAATAATGTACACTGGATAATCAAAATGAGGTCTGTGGTTTAAAACAAAACAAAAGCAAAGTATATATATGTGTGTGTGCATGCATGTGTGTATTAACCTTTTTCTAATAGGCAATACAGATGCTATACAATCAGATTTTTTCCCCTCTTTTTGTATGAGCTGATGCAAAAATTATGCCACTGAAGCATTAGCACTCTTCTTATGCAGCTAATATCTAGAATTCTAATCACCCTGTTGGTAGGTTTACTCCTGCTTCCAAATAGATCACTTAGGTAATGAACAGATTTATTTCTAACAAGGGAATACAAAAATAGATAATCCATCATGAAGTTGAAAAAGACAGCAGATTTTATCTTCTAATGAAATGAAAAGGAGTGAAAACATTTTCCTAAATCTTCATCTGTTGTAAGAAGATATTTGAAATCTCATTACAAATCTGTTTACTGTATTGCACTTCCATAATTTAAACATTAATTTAAATCTTATTATCCAAATAAACATCTTTGTTTCGTGCAGTAATACAGCATTATTGTTTGTAAGGATACTTATAGTGTCCATCCTCTCTTCACTTTGTATATGAAGTTAAAAAGTACACAAACGCATCATAGATTTTATTTATAAAGTTTGCATGAACTTCCTTTTAAAGCAAGACACATCTTCTCTAACATTTTTATGAATATTCAGTAGATTTATGAATCACTAGTTTAAGGTTGTCAATAAATTTCAAATTATGAATGAGTGATGATTTAGTAAAATTATAATCAATTTAGCTAATCAAAGCTGCATTCAAATAATATGAAATTCTTATTAAACCATATAATCAGTTCCCTCTGTGAATAATACTAATTATAATGACTCATAACATCAAACTAGTCAATTTTCTATCCTCTAGATGCTTTTACTTGTCTCCCAAATAACACAAACCAATTTATATCCAGAAGATTTACTACAATTCTCAGCTTAGTACCTCATCTTAAAGTATAATAAAAAAAATAACCTGTTTTATACGTTGGATAGATTATAGATATAATTAGGACCAATAATAATTGTTTCTCTCTACCTACATAATGTTGTACTTTCAAATGGCCATTTTAAATTATCTTCAAAATGTAAAAAATCATTTACTGTGTTTCACTCTTTGCTGAAAATTTAATTTTATCCATGTCCTGCAAGAGATACAATCAATTCTGCATTAAATGTAATTGATTCTCCATACCAGATGCTCAGAATAACCAAGTTCTGTGTACCTGACCTTTGACCAGCTTATTTCAGAAGAATTAAAATGTATTAAAAAATGAATTGACAAAAATTGTTTGGAGTTAAGGGAGATCTCTCTGCTTTGGCCTGAATTCAATTTAATATTTAGTTTTTGAATACCAAGAAATTTTGCTTTAATTAAAGTGTTTCTATCTTCGATCCCTCTCCTGAATTATGATAGGATAGGCTATGAAAACAGGATAATTGGTGACTTGTAAAGTGTTAACTCCTGAACATTAATATAGGATAATTGTTTTAAATAATGTATTAATTTTATTTAGCTTATAAAAATATGTGAAGACTTACGCTATACAATTTTTTAGCACACCATTATCATTGTGCTAATTTAATTATTCTTTACATCAGTTGTTTAATTTTTCTTTTGAAAATCAAGAATTTATATTTTGTAATCAACATTTTACCTGAAACTTTTGATAAAATATTTCAATATCAAAGTATAAAATCATTTAAAAAATAATTTTGTTTCAGACTCTGGTAAAAAGTTACTTTAAAAGTAGTACATCATGATTCATGAGAATGAGGGACAATATTGCTATATAATAATTGCTATATTTTTATAATAATGGTTTGTCTTACTGAAACTTTTAGAATCCTTTTTGTTATAATAGGAAAGTATTAGTGCTTTCATAAACATTGTTTGTTAATAAATACATGTTTACTTGTGGAAAATACATACTATATCAAAGTATATTATATGTAAAAAACTTGATACATTAAAAATATAATATTTTTATATTTTACTTTCTTGTATACTAAGAAAAAGTATTGTAATCGTCACAAAAATTCGAACTCGAGATTTTGACGAATCTCCACGTTTTAAACCTCCCTGAGTCCGAAAAACACAATTTTGGAATTATGTCTGTCTATGTGTCTGTGAACACGATAACTCGAAAACTATTAGAGATACAGGGATGAAGTTTGGTATGTGATCTTTACACATCATTTGTAGGTTTCTATCAAATTTTGGACAAAATCCATCAACGGGAAGTCTGTCTGTTTGTCCACGGTCATGTGAACACTAGAACTCAAAAACTTGAATAGCTAGATGGATAACATTTGGTGCACAGTTTTATCATCATGAATGAAGGTCCATATCACATTTTAGACTAAATCCGCCAAAGGGTTGATTGTCTGTTGGTCTGTATAATCTCATATCGCATATAATCGCAATAACTTCTTAACAAAATTACTTAGATAAATGAAATTTGGTATGTGGCCTTCTTACCTTAATTGTAGATTTATGTCAATCGGTTAAAAAAAAAGGCATTCGAATTGCATAATTGATTTTTCTAATCGGATTCTCCATACGCATGTGTACTGGTAGAAATCTCTGTGCACTTTGAAGGATTATGTCACTTTGTCCTTGAGCCTGCAAGAGTGGAAGTATGTGATAGATGCATTTTAATTGGTATGCATCTCTTTGAATTTGATTCCTTACGTAAATATTTTACAATCACTATAATCTGCAATGAAAAATCTTCGGATATCATTGAATTCTGGGTTACAGTAGGTTCGAATTTTTTTATCCATGTGGGGAAATAGCACCTTTTTTGGGGAAGTACACGAAAAAGTTTAGGGGAGACACTCCCGCTGGTTTGTATTTGCTGTTGTTATTTGATAGTATTAAATATGTATTACATTTAAAATATTATGTAATTGATTTGTAATTTTTATACACTATGACTATTGCTTTTATTCCCCTTCAAATTTTGTTTCTTTTGTTCCCCCTCTTGTTCGCCTCAACATTTTGTAAAATAGGCTATTCCACCAAATTTCAGTATGAATCTTCATTAATAATGTTGAAAGAATTCATAAACATAATAGCTATGTATTATTTTATTGATAGATGGTGTGCCAAATAAATTTTATTCCTTCAGTAAAGTCGGTTCTGGATATACATTTAAAGAGCTGTATGAGCTTTCTGGGAAACTTGGAGATCATTGGCAACCATACAATCCTAAAAAATCCCCAAGCTGTTTGGTAATTGGTGGTGGAAGAAAGGAGCAACCTGATGTGTGGATTGAACCTTCAAAATCTGTTATAGTACAAGTAATTCTTTTAAATATTTTATGCTTATATTGTAAGTTTAGAATAATTTTTTTTTATGTCCTTCTAGAATAATCATGATGTTTCAAAGCTTGTTTTGCTGAGCATTTCTTTTCTTTAAAAAAAAAATTAAGGTCAAAAGCATGTACTTGCAGCACAATTATGTAGTATGGAACCAACTCCCAAATGCACTGTTTAAGATGTAGCTATTTTAAAAAATTACAAATAAATTTAATACTATGTTTTTCCAAAATTAATAATTGCTTTATAAGAAGCCTGGATTGCTGTTGGTTGAATTTTGCATGGCAAACTAAACACATTTAAGAACAATTTTTAGTAATGAAACTGAAATCTATAAAGTGCTAATTAATTTCCAGTTGTTTTACAGCATCCAATTCATGTATAGCAAGCAAATGAAAATTGTGTCGAACAAAGAATATCATGGTGGACAACTGATTTAACTTCCCCATAATATAATTATAGTGATATCTTTGTGATTCAGTCATATAATAGTGTGTAATGAAAGTTACAATAAAAAAATTCATAGCTTGTGTTTTAAAACTTTTAATGATATGTAATTATTAATCACTTTATGTGAAACTGAATCATATAAAAAAAAAGTGCAGATTTGAAATTTTTGATGTTATGAAAAGTATGCAAAAGCATATCTCTGAATTTACAGATTGGGACTGATGTGTAATATTGTATCATAAATTTTTTTAAAATTATCTTTTGATTACTCATGAAATGAAACTAACTTCATATTTTGAAATTGTGTAATATAATATTTTGCATTTATAGTTAGCATTTGTTCAGGAAGCATTATTTTTTTTTTAGTGTCCGTTAGAATTAGTGCTTCCTTGACATCTTGTATTAATGGGAGTAAGATGCTGATATTTTTAACATTTTTTCTTACTAGCTCATATGCCAGTGTTGCTTGGGAAGAATATATTCAACTGTTTTTGTAAATGAAAAATTAACTATATAATTAATTATCACAAAACCTTCATTGAAACTTACCTTATGCTTCATTATTTGTGAGCAAAATTTGAAGTACTTATAACTTAACTTAGTTATAAACCAAATCACCTGTTGATGGCTACATGTAAAATCATGTAAATATCATTTGTAAAAAAGAAAAAGTAAGTATAATATTAACACTTTACAGAATGCCAATGCATACGTAAATATTTTAAAATATATAAATATTATTTGAATTGGAAAAAATACTTTTATATAAAATAAATATATATAATATTCATTTATTAATATTTTATACTTTTATATGATATGTTATAATACACAAAGTCTCCTTACAGTCTACAACTTTTATTTTTAATTTAAATGAAGTCTGTAGCACTAAACAATTTTTAAATCTCTAGGCTTCTCGAAAAACAGACTGCATCATACTATTTTTAAATTCTTCCAAAGGCTAAATTTTTTCCATAAGTTATAAATATTTTTTAAAGAAAGATAGAAAATGTAAGCAAGCATTGCAAGTGGTAACTAAATAAAATGATTTAAAACATCTATAATATTTTCATTCAATAGGAGTGACAACACTAAAGACAAAATAATCTTTTCTATGTATGATAACGAAATTTTTTAATTAATAAATAATTAATTATTTAATTCATTGATATGAAACTTCCATAAATCCTTCCTTATGCTTCATAGTATTTGTGAACAAAATTAGAAGTAAATATATGCTGTAGTTTATATTTTTATAGCGTACAAACTATTTATGAATTTCACTTTTATTTATAATGGAATTTTCATTAGATTCTCCTTTTGCTCAATCTATTACAATTTACTATTTAATTGATTTTAAAAAAGGTTATTTCTTTGTAAAAAATGCATTACTGCAAGTTTAAAATTTGCTTAATTTTAGTTTCAGTTTGATTTAAGAATTTGGAAAAAAAAAAAAAAATCTTGCAATTAACTTTCAAGTGGAAGAAATTCTCTTCAGGAAAATTAATTTTCATCTTTAATTGAAATATAATTCATAATTAAAAAAAACTAAAAATTAATACCAGTGTCTAGGGTTTTGTGAAAGTTTTAATTGCTGATAAAAATCTTGTTATATGATGAAATTTAATTTAATATTTTTTTAGGTATCTATATAACAAAAACATTTCAAATTTCATTCTGATTCATTTAAATCCAAATTTTGAAAAACAAATAACCTTCACTGATAACCTATCTTATTGCAGAAGGAAAAAAATGTTATTTAATGATTTTTTTTATTTCTTCATTTATTTATCTGCTATCTATTTTTATTTTCAGTAAAAGCATCTGAAATAGTTAGAAGCAAATATTTGACTGTTTTAGTGCCTGCACTGCAGTCCATTTACGTAGTTGATAAAAAAAAATTATTGCTGTGATTATTATTTTTTTACTTTCTCATTGTTATTAAACTATACATAAAAAAATACTGTCATCTTTAAAAAAATTCAATCTTGAAATCTTGATGAATTTCAACGTTTCTGATCTCCTTGAGTTCAAATAAATGAATAAAATAAAATAAAAAAATTGAGTACCTTACTTTATGAATCCATATTTAAAAAAAAACAAATTAAGCTTCATGAATAACCAACCTTATTGTATAAGAAAATATAAAAATGTTATTTAATGAATAATTTTATGTTTCTTTGATTATTTATCTGCTCTCTATTCTTATTTTAGGTAAAAGCATCTGAAATAAATAGAAGCAAAGGTTTTGCTACGAACTGCACTCTTCGATTTCCCAGAGTTGAAAAGATTCGATACGATAAGCCTTGGCATGATTGCATGACAACAATAGAGCTGGATGATCTTAGAAATGTATTTTAAAAAAATTTCTACTCTGAAATTTATTAGTTATAAAATTGTTTTAATTAATATTAAATATGTATCTGCATGGCCATAATTAATTAATGGTTTTTAAAGTTAGCACAAGGAAGATTGGCAACAAAAAGGAGTGTTGCTAGTGAAGAAGAACCTTCTCCAAAAAAGCAAAAGGTTCCGAAGGAGATTGCTACTGTTGCGCCTCATTTCCGACCTACTGATACAAGTTCTGTTCAAAAAGTGAGTTCCTTGGTAGAGAAAAAATTTTTTGTTTTAATAATATATGGTCAGATTAATACAGGCAAAAATGATCGACTGTTTTAGTGCATTTCATTTATATTTTGATAAAAAAATTATTTGTATTGCTACGATTATTATTTTTTTACTTTCTTATCATTGAAGTATAGTTAGAAAAAGTACTGTAATCATTAAAAAAAATCATTCCTAAAATTTTTATGAATTTTGACCTCCCCAAATAAAAAAATAAACTTTTTAAAATTATTTCTCTTTATCTGTCCATGTGTATGGGAACACAGTAACTAAAAAAATAGAATAATCTATATAAATAAAATTTGACTTATGGTCTTTACTTCAAAATTGTTGACCTATTTCAAATTTTGGAACACAAGAGTTACTTTCCCAAAATATATGCTTAAATTTCTTCATTATATTATGAAGCTAAATAAAAAATGCTCTGTCTATACAGAAATGCTTTTAACATGTGTGTTCTCCTCTTTGCTTCTCAGAAAAATTTCATATGCATTTTTAATTATTGGTTAATTCCTTTAAGGTACAAATTGTATAAAGTTTTAGTTACCACATATATTTATATGTTCATTGCTACTCCATCTACTGAAAATATTATAAATTTTCATTTGCAGGCAAATTATTCGAGACTTATTTAAAATTAAGTTCTAAAACATGGTATAAATGTTTTTAAAATACCATGTCAATTGAACAGGTTTCTTTGGATAACCAATTTAGTCAACTTTAAAAAAATTTATAATTGTTTTTGAAGTTATCACAAGAAAGCATCAAAATTAAGATACCAAAAAAGCAACAGTATTTAATTCTTCAATGAAAATGGCCATTTTGGATACTTTTAGAGGAATTTAATTAATAGCAGTTGGGGACGTTTTGCTTCATAGCACTTACAACTATAAATTTTAACCACAATTATATGTGACGTTTTTATGTGGAAGTTTATGAGGAAACTAAAGCAGAGAACACTTCAAATTTTATTTTATTTGTTACTTAATATTTCAAAATAAATAGACAAGAAAGAAAGAAGGAGCAAAAGAATCCAAAAATAAAATCTCGCGTCTTAAGTTTGAGTTTGACTGAGTTACAAAAATAAAGTACTAAAGCATTCTATGATTGAACTACTGTGTTTGCTATAATAATTCAGCTTATAATAAAACATTTTGTGATTCAACACTACAACAATAAGCATGTTTATATATTGATATGGTCTTAAATTTCGCAAATGCTTTTGAATTTATATTTTCTTATGTTATCAGTTTCCGTCACCAAGATGGCACTTTTCTAATCCAATAAATGTTTCACTCCAGCTGTCTCTTTTTTCTTTGTCTTATGTTTCATCACTTGTCTTTTCTTCATTATTGAGTATTCTTTATTGGATATATTATTTTTCTGTTTGTAGTAAGTGGCTAATTGTATGATTGTGATTTGTATCTTTTCTATCATATTCGAATTAATTGGATTTAAAATTCTGTCGCTTCTCTTAAACTAATTCCAGTTCTTGAATTTTGAGAATTCCTTTTTTAATAACATTCAGATTATCTTTGTTGGGCCCAACAGGTTTCTGAACTCTTTAAGGACAAAGAAATCTGTGTTATCTTTGCTTCAGTTGAAAGAAAACAAGCATTGGAAAAACTTATTGTTCAGCATAGTGGAAAATGTGTACAAAATCCAGGTAATATATCTAGTAAATGTTAGCTTTTCCATTCAAATAAAAATTATCATATATTTTACGATAATCATTTTCACTTTAACTATCAGTTAGAATTACTCTGCATGATTTACAGCTGGGTGATCATAAAATAATCTAAGGTATTTAGAGATTGGTTTTAAAAAATCTGTGCAGTCAAATGTAACCAAATTTGGTCTACATACTATTTCGACTATAAAATCTCAATTTATGCAAAAATAAATACAGTAAAGCACCATTTATGCGCTTCTTATTTATACATCGTTTACATTTATGCATTGTTTCATCACAGTTATGATTCATTCGCAACCATTGTAATGATAAAGTATTTCATTTATATGACACAGAGCTTCAGTTATACATTTTTTCCCCTTTCTAAAATTCCCAAATTTTCTGCCTCAGTCATTATTTCTCATTTTCATTTATTTTAACATTTTTTTAATTAAATGTCTACCTGCATGCACATAAATCATTACTAATATAATAGCCCAGATCTGTCTCACTGATCCTGTAACACTCTGACGTCAACAACAATAAAATTCACGCCATATCACTGCGAGACGCTAAACGGCATTATTTCATTGTTAGAGCACCTAAATTTCAGTAATTTTAAATTTTAAAAAGTAATTGTCATTCCAATTTCAAATTTAATAGCTCTAAAATAGTGAAATAAAATTTGCTATCGATTGATATAAAATTTATCTGGCTATGATCAATAGATCCTGAGAAATTTTAAATTATATTAATCATATATTTTAAATTAATTTCCGTTTTTTAATACAAAGTAGTAAATCACGTCAGTTGTATATCATGCGCATGATATAGTTTGGATGCCACAATGCATCTAATTATTTATTGCAATCGTGATGATATAATTTGATATTTTTTGGCAACGTTTTACAAGCAGAGAAGTACTTTGTTTTGATTAGACATCTGAAGTACAAGGAAAATTGTTAAACAACGAAAAGTAAAAATATTTCACATGGAATGTTGAGAGAAGTTTTTTGAATAAAGAAATATTTAAATAAAAAAATATATATCCTGTCATAAAACATATGTATATTTTATTTTTTTCCAATCAATGTTAAATATTTCTCTCGCATATATATCTATTTACACACGTCAAATTTGATGGGAAATCTCTTGATTGAAGATGCAGTTTACACTAGTTTTTTTCTAGTATAAAATAAATTTAAAATTAGTCCTTTAGATAGGCAATATAGATATGTTTTTCTAACTTTTATGATAAATATTTAATTTTAATTTAGTTATTGTTTTAAATATTATGTAATGTATTAGTATTAATAACTTTAAAATTATTACTTTTAAATGAATTTGCATTAGTAGCATTAAATTTCTGATAACCAAAGGTTTTTTTTTTTTTTTTGTTAAAATCTCTATTATATACCTTTTCATTTATATGTCGTTTCATGTCAGTTCCCTTGAAAGATGTATGAATGGTGCTTTACTGTAAATAAAATTTTTAATTTTTGCCTCCAATCACAATATGGTGATGTGCATGCAGTTTGTTATTCCATAATCATGATAATAGTAATGTTTTATATTAATGAATTTGCATTAACTACACTGGAAATAAAGCTTTTCTGTGGGGTCACCGTGTTTTGCCTTGAAAGAATTAAAGAGGGTTCGAGTTATATATATTTTGTTATCAAAAATAGTGCGAATTAAGTGCAACTCATGTGGCTTATGTTATTTCACAATACAGTGAATTATTTAAATAGTTCTTTTATGAAAAAATAAAAGAAAACTGATTTTTTTTCTGTAATGTACTATATATGATTGGATATCTCAAGAGATTCCAGGTATAATATATTGCCTTTCTGTTTATTAAAATGTTTATAAAAACTACAAAACTTTATCTCCATTTTGCATTAGATGCTCTTTTTAAATCTTTAAACTTAGTGTACAATTTTTATTACATCTATTTATATTTAATACAAACTTTTCTTCTATTAGAATATTTGGATTAGGTTCTTTAATTTTCCCCCTTTCCTCTTTCTTCCCACTGATGTGGAAATTTGGAGATGGGCATTATGGCTTTGGTGTCATCCTCATCATCTGACCATGGTTCAAAATTGATAACATGGTCCATTTAAAAATAGCCCTAATCTTTTTCAAAATGGAATTTTAATATATCTAAACAATTTACTTTAAAAAAAAATACTATTATTGCTAAACAAGTTTCCCTCATCTTTGATATATTGAATTTTTTTTTTTTTTTTTTTTTATTTTGGAAATAAAAAAAATCGAATCTTGCTGAAGTTTAAATAAGTTTGAAGTTTTGATATTTGGGATTTTTGAAAATTCCATATTAGATATTAGTTTGATGAATTCACTGTAGAAGTTGCCATGATACTTTGAACTGTTATTTCATTCAAAAGCTTTACCCACAAGAACTTAAGAAATGTATCTACAGTACCAATTTTCAAATGAAAGTAATAAACAGCAGTGAAACATTAAAGAAAGGTAGATTGAAAAACTTATGGTTAATCTATATTTTTCTTTACAGTATTTAAACATCATTCATATATTATTCTTACTTAACTGGCAATAAGATGTATATTTTCAACATTCTACTGTAATATTTTGCATAATATGAACTATTGCTGATGTAATTTTATATCTTACTGATAACAGCTTGTATATAAAAAGCATTTTGTGTTTGTTTTCTGGCAATAAATTTTAAAAAATTAAAAACTCGTCTCTTTTTTTTAAAACTGTTTCATTGTTATGCAGCTTTAGCTAGGAATTAAAATATTTGCTTTCTAGGTAATAATACTTTCTGTGTTGTCTGTGATAAAACTACAGCTAAAGTGAAAAATATAATAAGAACTGACATGTATGATGTTGTGAAATGTGAATGGATTGATAACTGTATACAAAACAAAAGGCTATTGTCTTGGTAAGTAAAATCTGCAGTTGAAATATGATTACATATTTACTAATTCAGTTGCATCATATTTTTCCCATTTAGTGTAAAATGTAATTGTATCTTAAACCTTTTGCTGTTAATTTAGGGTTCCTGATGACTTACTTCATGCAACAGAAGAAACTCGCAATAACCTTGGAGAGTTTTTTGATAAATATGGAGACAGCTTTACTGAAGATGTGACAGAACATTCTTTGATGAAAATATTTAATAATATTCCAAATGAGGTAAAGTGAAAATTTTGTTTTAGTTTCAGTCTATTTTGATCTAACTCCTTATATGTGTCTATTTTAATTTCCAATATTACAATATAATGAAAGAGTTGTTAACCGCATATATTTAAATTACAGAACTCGGATAATAGAATATTCCCTCTTAAAATCTTGCAAATTCTTATTCTACTTTACATACACACTTCTCATAAAATAGATGAGAAGCAGTGTGTCATTATGTATTATATTGTGATCAGGGTTGCGGTGATTTAAATCAGTTGATTAAAATCACTGATTTAAATCGCGATTTAAATCAACTGATTTTTTTTTAAAAAAATCACTGATTTAAATCACTTTATTTTAAATATCAAGTTATTCTGCTTTAATGAAATAAAATTGTTCATGTATCTTTAGTGATTTTAAAGTATTTTTGAATGTATCTTTAAAGAAAGAATATATAGAACATAAAAAAATATTTTATTGAATTGATGTAACTAGAGTACTTTCTGTATCTTTATTTTTGAGAACACAAGCAAATTAGATTCTAACCCATTGCGGTGCAACGCAATAATTTTTTAAAAATATGATGAGAAAACATCTTGAATGGCTTTAGTTTATTGTCTAGACATAGAATCTACAAAAAAAAAAAAGTTTTTTAAAAAACTTACTTCATTCCGAGGGAGGGGGTCGTCCCCCTTTCGGGTCGCCACCTTGATGCACTCAAAAATTATTGTTGAATATTACAGAAAGTTATGAATTAAAACTTCAAGAATATTGGAGCAAAATTTTCGAGTTACTTTGCTAAAATTGTTTAATGTCCAGAACTGAAAAATTTCTTATCTCCAAGTCAAAGAATTTTCCAAAACTTTATCTTTAATAATTCCTATTCTGAAACAAAATTTCATAAGACTGCTATATACATTCTAAAAGGAGTACTATTAGCCCTATCCTAAACCTATTATTTTCCATTTATAGTTGAATTTAACGGTTCAGAAGCGAGTGAAATAAATCTCTAATGAGCAACACAATAAAATGCAAAGTATGAGATGCTCCTTTTTCTATAAAATAAAATAAATATTGTGAAAGGATCATGTTCACAAAGAAAGAACATAGTAAAATGCAGTGAGTTTCATTTTAATACTGGAGAAAACTAAATAGTGTTGAGGACAACAAAGTTTTTATATTGCAGTAATGTTCAAATGTAAGATAATTAAGTAATGCGTATAAATGTTCCAAAAGAAATACAAACATCTACATAGTGCAATTTAAATTATGATCTATACCTATAAAAGGCAATGTTTGTGAGCATGTGCACAATGTCCAAACAAATCTATCGCACTTACAGTCATGAAATTTGGCACACAGGTAGTCCTGATGGTGACTCAATGCACCTCGAAGCCTGAATTTTAAAATTTTATCTAGAAAATTTTTTATTTAATGTTTTGGGTGAAAAAGATTAGGATTAGAGAAAGCTTCAAAACTTGTTTTTGTAATGAAACAAATGAACAGCTGAGTGTAAAATTCTCCAATATTCTAACATACAATAATATATCTATAGTCAAGAAATGACAATTTTTTATATTTTTCTTTAATAAAATTGTCTTATATTTCAAAAGTATATTATTTTTATATTTTAGTTCAAAAATATTTTTTAAATAGTTGTTACATTTTTAAATTAAATTTTTAAATTTGTTTTTTTAAAAAGAAAGTACAGCTTAATGACTGGTATGTTGTTATTTATTTATATATATATATATAATTCTATAACTGTAGGGCTCATTGTCTAATATACAAATGTTAAATATATATATGTAGTTTTAAAAAAAATCATTAAAATCAAAAAAATCTTGATTTAAATCAAAAAAATCTGATTTAAATCAAATAAATCGATTTTTTTGAAAAAAATCAAAAAAATCGACAACCCTGATTGTGATAGCTTGCAAGTTCATATAAATGTGAATATTGATAGCTTTTATATAAATTGACAAATCTAATTGCTTTGCTTCTTTTTCTAGACTGGAAAAGAAACATATCTAACTTTGATTAGTATGTCTTAAAGATTACTTAAATAAATCATTTCCTTACATTTTAAATAAATGCACAAATCTAATGTTTTTCCAAAAATATTTTCAGCTTTTGAGATTTCCTTCCTTGTGAATTTCATTTTTAATTCCCATATTTTTTTAAAAAATTCATTTGTATAGGTAGAATAAAGATTAACGGAAATGTGAAAAATTTCTTTGAACCTCATTAGTGCTAATAACTACAAATTTTATACTTCATGAAATATTCCATTGCTTTATGCTGACATTTTCAGGAATGGATGAATGTAGAAGTATCTAGTTGACAAATTGCTGAAATGGAAAAATCTTTATTTCCTAAACCATCACCATATGGCCTATTTCGGGAATGCTGGTGAGATACTTTTACAAATGTTATGTTTCTTTAAAATATTTTAAATGCATAAATACTAAAACATACCAAGTTTAAATGCCAAATCCAGTGGCACCAATCAATACTTAGAATGCTTTAAAAATTTTATTAAATTAATTAGTTGTTTGGTTATCCTATTTTCACCTCTTAATTAGCTATCAATTTAACATCAAAAGTTTAGATGTTGTGCATGTTCTGCATGCAAAAAAAAATTCAAAAAACTGCCTTACAATTTTTTTTTAACTCTCAGTTTTAGACACAATTTTTAAATCGGAAACCATAAATTGTGTGAACCAAAATTGATTTTGCTGGCTCAACTATATTTAAAATCCACTAAATAGAAATGATCATTTGTCATAAACATTTTATTAGATACTAACCACTTTCGGCGACCAGCTTGTTCACCAGGAATATGAATTCAATTGAATCTTGCATCATTTTATATTCATGGCTACTTTAACAATGTAATTTTAAACTTCAGATTGTGGTAGACATTTAAGCCATGTTCTTTTAGTGGCCTTGCTCCTGTTGTGTTCATTGACTACATAAATGTCCCTAATGGAGTCAAATAACTGACCATGTCATGTAACATCTAATTGCACATTGTTGGCACCAACTTCACTTTCATATTCCTATTGCAAAATATGCATTTTATTTCAACATTCAAATGGCGTGGCACATTTTATAGTCAGTGGCATGCTAGCTGAATTAAAACATGCTCAAAAAAGAACGAAAACATAGCAACCATAATCATTCAGTGTATTGGATATATTTCTTAATATATGTCTTAATAATATCTCGGAAAGCTTGGTTTACAGATTCCATAAAAATTTTGATGAAATAAAATATGAAAGCAAAATGTATTAAGATATTACCTCAGCTTTCAACAATGAAAGCGAAACCTGAAATTAAATATTTGTTTAAACAATGGAAATGGTTTGGATTGCATTGCAACAACGAAAAGTGTTTTGTAAATTATGCCAAAATTTATTAAAATTGGAGAAAAAATTGTACTGCAATTTGATATAATTGAAAAGTTAATTTTTTGCACTTTCAGATGGTGTAAAAATGATTTTTTTGCTGTAATATGTTCAGAATTTATTAAGGAAAAATGCCGAAATTGCACTTAATTTGTAATTAAAATTCTAATTTCAAAAAGGGGGCTCCGAGGTACACATTCCCACTATACAAAGTATGTGTATGCCAATTTCCGTAGCTCTAGGTTCAGCGGTCTGCCCTGTAGAGTGCCAACACAAACATTCTCCTTTATTATTAGTAGAGTTATCGCCTATTGAGAATCATAGTGGCAGCAGTCCAAAATTCATCTAGAGAAAATGGTGTCTCAAAGGTGATTTTTTCCATATGGCACCCTCTAGAGATAAGATTGGTGCCATTTGGTGATCTTAACTCAAAAATTGATTTTTTTTTATAGTTTTGCCATTGATTTTCAACAGGCAATACAACAGTAATCTAAAATGATATTGATTTGAGAAGCAAAATAATTTGATATTAAGTATATGATGTTTGTCTTGTTTTAAACCTAGAACTTTTAAACTCTTCATTTTAGAAATTTAAAAAAAAATGTATCTACAACAATTTGATATATATTAATAATATTGAATACCTGTGTTTTTTTGTAACTTAATCGTAAAATATCAGCTTATTATTCTGTTTCTGTTATTAACATATAGGGTGTCCATCAATTATCTTTACAATTTTAGACTTTAATAACTCAAAGGTTTTGTGCTTTCCAGTTGACACATATTTAACTAAAAATGTGGATGCCATAGGAGAAAACTCAGTCTGTAGCCTGGTTCATAGAAGCAAAGTTCGAAACCCAAGTGCAACGAAACTTTCAGACACAGTATGGGAGAGAACCACTGTCCCGACCAACTATTCAAGCTTGGTATACGTCATTTCTGAAAACAAGTAATGTTGTCCATAAACTGCGGGTCACCCATCTGTTTCAGATGCCAACATTGCATTTGGGTATCAGACTTTGTCTGTATGAACCAGGCTATACATTGAACTTCCTCCTGTGGCATCCACATTTTTTCGTCAAATCTGCGTCATCTGGGAAACAACATGTGACAAGTTAACTTGTCACATGTTGAAAACCGTTTGTTATTATCTAGTACAGTTTTAAAGTTAATTAAAGTCTAAAGTTGTAAAGATAATTTGTGGACACCCTGTATTATCCATCATATTTTATTTCAGGATACACATAAAATCAGAAAATGTTGAAGTTATTCCATTTGAAGAAATGAATGAGCATTGCAAGATATTGTATTTTCAACTAAAACTGCATGGGGCTAATATGTGTAAAAGCATTGATGACAGTACTACTCACATCATCATACCATCTGGGTAAGGCTTTAAAAGTTTTGGAAGCAATTATTCATCTTAAAATTTTGACAAAAAATTTAATTTCAATGATATATTTTTCTAAATTTGTTTCAAAATTTTTATGGGTGCAAATTGATTCAATTTTGAATGCTTGCTTTGACTGAAACAGTCAACTGTAAGTTTATCGTAAGAGGTTGTAACGAAATATTATGATCAAGCCTTGCATCGATGATTCGGCGTGCTTTCATGAAACACTAATTTCTGTTGAATCCATTCATAATGGTCAAGTTTGAACACCTTTAACACACGAGGCTTTTAACACCTTTGCTGTCTTGCAATGTGCCATTTGTCATATCTATTTCTGACCAAAGTGCTCACTCTACGAATATTAATTGCTATCCATGAATTCATTTATTCCAAATATTTTAACCAAAATATATAACTTTAACAGTTTATTTGTTAGTGCTTGAGGAATTCAGATATCTTAACTAGGCAGTTACAGTGCAGATTATGGTGATATATATATATAGATGACATTAAAAATTGCTTGAGAACATTGTACTCGGAAGGAATATGGGCTGTTTGGAGAAAACAGGGAGTATTTGGACACAAAAAGTCAGTAGAATTTTGGGAAGCTGAAGGAGAGATTTGTGTCTTTTATTTCACCTATCTTTTGAAGGCCCTCTGTATGATAGCTGCCTTTTGTTCTATTCTTAGTGAGGAATATAGAACTGTGCTTAATTCTGTTCTCACTAAGGGCAAGAATTTCTATGCATGCAATAAAATTGATCAAGGTAGCATGAAAGGAATTTCTTACCTTTTTGTAGTCGCATTTATCACTTTGCATCAGTGGCGCAGTAATGTTATAGAAATCTGCAGATAGGCTGAGAGCACTATTATAATTGATAACTAGTAGGTTTCTCTAGAATATATCCATTTATTATAGTTAAGTGAATGATGGAAAAAAGTAATGAGATAGACCAGGGGTGGGGAACCTGCGGCCTTTTTGGTTTTCTTATGCGAACTCACCAGTTATTTACAACTTGCATTGAAATAATATTCTTGTCTGTAATATAATAATAATTACAGAACAATAACATTTGAGATTCTGCTCATGCAGCCTTTTGAAAAACTGCAGAAGTTTAATGAGGCCTTTCAGTGCAAAAAGGTTCCCCACCCCAGAGATAGACTGTACATGACAAACACAATGAGAATAGCAAATTGATTCTGAAGAAGAAGAAAAACCAGCGGGAGTGGTCTCCCCTAAATTTCTCGTATACTCCTAACACATGTAGGGACACAAAATAAGCTAAAACCCTTAGAGCAGTGGAGATAAAAAAAAAAATAAGCGAAAGTAAGTCAGTTCCCTGCAAACTCGCTCCGATAAAAATTTCGAATCTCCTCTATTCCCAGAACGCAACAAGTTTTGTACAGCACACATTGAAACGACAAAACGGAAATAAAATAATCCGAGCAGGATCAGAATTCGCCAAAAAGGAGAAAAAAGAACCAAAAGGGGGAAAACGAAGTACGTTCAAAGCTACAATTTCGTAGACCGCCAAGGTCAAAAGGCAACCATACTAACTTGAGACGCTCGCCAACACAGAGTCACAACATGCATTTTGAACCAAATATGCAATTTGAACACAGATCTATAATTAATATTAGCAAATGTCATATCAATTTTTATTTATCTAAGCCAAAGGGTTTAGGAGATATAATTTTTACAAGTATGCGACTATACAGACCGACAGGCAGTCAACCCTTTGACGGATTTGGCCCAAAATTTAATACGGACCTGCACTCATGATGATAAAACTGTGTACCAAATTTTATTCATCTATCTATTCAAGTTTTTGAGTTATAGCGTTCACATGACCGCGGACAGACAGACAGACTTCCCGTGGACGAATTTTGTCCAAAATTGGACAGAAGCCTACAAATTATGTGTCAAGTTCACATACTAAATTTCATCCCTGTAGCTCTAATAGTTTTCGAGTTCACAGACAGACACACAGACATAATTTCAAAATTATGTTTTTCGGACTCGGGGAGGTCTAAAACGTGGAGATTCATCAAAATCTCGAGTTCGAATTTTTTGACGATTACAATACTTTTTCTTTGTATACTTCGTATACAAGAAAGTAAAAAGGAAGTTAAGAGTTCAAATTACAACATTTAGACATCTGTTGGGATGTGATGTGAACATGTGTGTTTCTCTTTCTTTTTAAAACAATGTCCAACAAGAATTCACATGGGAAGACTTGTAAATAAATACAGAGAACAGAAATCAAAATATTTTTAAATCTGAATTCTTAATTGCTGAACAAACTATTAAACACCAAAATTATTTATTACATTATGACAACAGGACATCATATAATGCAATTAGGCAGAAATACATATAGTGACTGTTGTATTCTGTGACAATTAAAGTGTTAAGGTTTTGAAACTGTAAGAGTTGATTTTGAATCATAAATATTTGCTCTTCTGTATTTTTGATTAAGTCTATAGAGATGCCATTGTTACATAACTTGGCTTGTGCACATTGCTATATTTTTTCTATATATATATTTTTCTAGTTATAAATGCCATTATCAATGAACTTTATCATTCAAAAAATCATATATTGACCCAGTTATAGTATATTTTATGTTTTTAGGAAACATTTCATAAATTGATAAAAACTGTGGATGCATTGATTAAAATACAAAATGTATCAAAAATCTTAATCTGATTTTGAAATATTATATGAATTCAATGGTTATGGAGTTAATAATTGGAAAGAAAGGATTGTCAAGTTTTGTTTGCTTGTTGCTAGAGATCTCCTGGAAACATAGCAAGCTTCTGTTGTTTGTTTTGGGTCTACCATAATCATTGGATGATGAGCACAAGGATTTTAGATTTGACCAGAATCATTGGTTGATGTATCCATCATCTATAATCATTGGATGCAACTATTGACAACAAATCCGGATGAGCTTAAAACTTGAATCACTGCTGCTAAAGTGGCATGAAACATACTCTAGCCTGTATGGGAGGAATTTGAATTTCATTGTATAGCAGCTGCAGGGTCACACTAAATACTTAAGAGCTACTATGTCAAGTACATTCTGAGCATTTTTCAACTTACTCATTTCTCTATGATAATAAAAATAAAATTTAAAAAAATTATTCACTTTCAAATGCATATTGATGCTAAAATTTTGTTTATTATTTTTTTTAATTTTAGTACCACCGAAGGCATTCATCCAACTTTAAATTGCAATCATTATTGAGATTTTTAAAATTACTATGCATAAAATACTCTTAGTTGTGCAAATATTTTTTTTATATTTTTTCCTTGTACATCATAAGATTAATGAAAGTATGTGTATGTTAAGTGTATTATTCTTACAGCTATGAAATGTCTGAAAAAGACTATGAATCCATGGCGGAATTGAATACGAGAAATATTCACATACTAACTGAGAAATGGACACAGGACAGCATAAAAGAAAATAAACTCTTGAATGAAGAGGACTATAAAATAAATAAGAAGTCCGAAGACAGTAGCGATGAGTCACTATTTTCTTTTTAATGTGAAAATTTTTCCTTTACTGTAAATAAAATACTTATATGTACAGAAATAAATTATAATTTTAATGTTGCAGTGCATATAAATATTGTATAAATTCTTATTTTAATAAACTTTATTTTACAATTTTTTATGCACTTTGTTACTATAACAAGTGATAAATCATATTTACATAAGCATTCACTATACAGAAATATTTTTACGTATCATATTGATTAGATAGACGTCTCGTTCTTCTTAAGCCATATGTGTCAAGGTATCTCTTTGTTGCCTTTGATAAATTTTTAGATGATAAGCCATACTTCGAAACGGTTGTGGACTCTTCAGAATATGGCTCCGTCTCTTCAGAATCCGGTTCTGTTTTGTCAAACACTTTTTGCCTCTGTTTAGTTCTGCTATACTCGGTATCTGAACTTGAAGATGCTGATATTTGCCGAGTCATTTTTTTATTCCTTAAATTACAAAATAAAATCAATCAATCAACATATTGTTATTTAAACATTCTCTTGACAATTCAAAGACAATCTTTCACTAGAAAAAGACAAACACTAATGTAAAGAAACTATGTATAATGCATAAAAAAATGTAATGCATCTATTTTTTAAAAAAACTGGTAAGTAAATTATGTAATTCATAAAGGACTTTTATTTTTTTCTAACTAAATGTTAAATTAGTATCAATTAAAAAGTAACTCATGTTACATATTTTTAAGTATGTAAAAGCTGGAGGGAGGTACATATTCCATCTGCAGTTGAAACTTTTCATAAATGGATTAAAAACACTATTTAGCTTATCCAACGTCAATTCAGAAAATAGTTAACTTTTAAGGTAGTACAGAAACATATTTCTGGAATTTCAAGAAAATAGTTTTGTGTCATTACTTTTTAAACTTCTTATAAATAGTTTTTTAATGCAGTAGTATAGAAAAAAAAGGGTCCATTACTTGTAGCACAACTAGAACTTTGTTTGTAATCTACATGATTCCCAGATTATAAAACATAATTGTCCAAATGGGAGCAAAATTTTGATAGTCTATTGAATATATATAATTTAAAAAACTTATATGTAACCATGAAATTTATTATTTTTTTAAAGACAAATTATTCGAAAATGAAACTAAAATATTAACTACTATCTGTACAAAAAAAAGTCTATAGAGTAAAAAAAAAAAAAAAAA